>CAUYLG010003016.1:0-45322 GCA_963573385.1 Cacajao melanocephalus
TCTCCACCCCAAATCCACAAAACATACATTTTTCTCAGTATCATATTACACCTGTTTTAAAAGTGACCGCATAATTGGAAATAAATCACTCCTCAGCAATTGCATAGCATTTCACAGGTTTAAATAAAATATTGGTTGGCCACTTGTTTGTTGTTTTCATCTCTTATTCCTGCCTGTCTCCATTGTTAAACACAATTATTGGCATAACAGAGGTTTTTAATACCCATTTTTAGACTGCATTCTAGCCTGGGCAGTAGAACAAGAATCCTGTTCTCTCTCCCTCTTTTTCTTCCTCTTTCTTTCTCTCGTACATTCTTTTTTTTCTTTCTTTCACTCTCACTTTCTTTCCTCTCGTTTCCTTTCTTTCAAAAAAAAAAAAAAAGAAAGAAAACAATTTTTGCTTTATAATCCAGATAGTTTGAATGAAATGACATACTTTCATTTTGTCCCTGGGTAAACAGCTTGAATCTCTGTTTTTCCAGGACAATTTTGGCTAAAACCAATTTTTTTCTAATTTTGATGCTGGAAGGCCTTTCTGTTCTCTTGTTTGAGGATCAAACAACCCACACTTTTCTACATTATTCAAGAGTACATCTAAACTGTCCTACCCAGGCTGATCTGAAATTTTGTTTGTAAACTAATACGCAACATCTGAAACCATGAGAGAGTAGTGCTGCCTACTGGCCACAGTTCCACAGTTTCAAGAGCATCGCTGCCCTCAACTATAGGTTGTATAAGTGCAATGATTTGAATATTTTATTTTAGCATTTTATCCTGATTCATTTATTCCAATGTTGGAAAGTTTTTAAAATACCAGAGTACCGCTACTAATAATAAGAAGGATACATCTTAAAATAAATATGATTGTAACAAAAATAAAAACCATTCTGCATGTCAAATACAATGTGGCCCCATCTTACTTGGAAATAAATGACCAGAGATTAAGTCTAAAAAGCAACTCGCCATTAAAGATTTTGTAATGCTTTTAGTTATTTAGCAAAGAATAGTAAAACTTCCTCCCCATTACACACAAATTCATTATTTTCACTTTGATACATTGGATTTTCATGAACACAAGTAACATTGAGGAAGTTAACATTTGCTGAGTACATTCTGGGTGTTAGCACTATTTTGCGCTTTACAAGTATTAAATCTCACACATGGTAGGTGCTATTCTTATCCCGGTTCCACTGATGAGGAAACTGCTGCTCAGATGAATTCAGAAGCTTGCCCCAGACCTCACATCTGGCTGTGGCATCATCACAGGCAATGATTTCATTGGACAATACGTCTCAACCATCTTTGGTTCCTACTTTTTCCCTTACCACCAGGTTGGAAGTTGACTGCATTTATGTTGGTACTGCTAGCATTTAGACGTTACATAGACTGAGAAAAGTGTATTTAAGAAAAATGTAGGCTAATGAATATTAGCTACTGTGCAGCATGGACCAGCCAACACAGGAGGCGAGCCAAATGTAAATGAGAAACACGTAACATTTAGTTCAGACCTATTTGTAGTGTTGCTCTCTGAGTTTCAAAAATAAATACATTAAAAAAAGGAAATCTAGTGGAAAAAAAATTAGTTTCTCTGAATCTAATTCCAACAATTCCCCAAAGCTATATGTGAGTGAAGCTGATGGGGGAGAAGATGCTGTGGCTCAAGAGTTATCAGTCTTCTTTAAATTTTGCACCCAATATGCCCTTGAAGCCTCCTTTTATCAATCACACCCCTCCGCAGGCATTCATTTGCTGTTTTCAAAAACTCCTTACAGTTAAAAAACAATGTAATTGATTTTTAGGGCTCCTTTAAAGAACTGTGTGACTAATTAGCAAATATACACCAGGCATTGCGCACAGTGTCTTGCATATGGAGCTCTTAATCTTCACAAAACTCCCACCAGGTAGATACTATCATTATTCCCCTGAAGGAAACTGAAGCACTGACAATTGTGTAGCTTGCCCAAAGTTTCAGAGCCAGTTATATGGCAAAGCCAGACTGTGAACTCACAGCACAGGCTTTTAACCAGGTTGATCAACAACTCAACATTGCTGGGAATTTCACAAAGATGTCCAATGCAGGTTCTCCTCAGTCAACATTATTCCCTCTGGCAGAGTGGGCCTGTGATCCATCTTTTTTTTATTTATTTTAATTTTAATTTAATATAATTTTTTTTGTAATGGAGTCTCGCTCTGTCACCCAGGTTGGAGTGCAGTGGCGGGATCTCAGCTCACTGCAACCTCTGCCTCCCAGGTTCAAGCGATTCTCCTGCCTCAGCCTCCCGAGTATCTGGGATTACAGGTGCCTGCCACCACGCCTGGCTAATTTTTATATTTTTAGTAGAAACAGGGTTTCACTATGTTGGCCAGGCTGATTTCAAACTCCTGACCTCAGGCGATCCATTAGCCTCCGCCTCACAAAGTTCTAGGATTACAGGTGTGAGCCACTGAGCCCAATCTAGCTACCTTTTAAATGAAAGTTATAGTTTCTCCACTCCTCCCCAACATTGTAACAGACCCAAGTCTCTCTCATGTTCAATAAACCACATCCTAATTTTCTGTAGCAAATAGGCTCTTACTGAACAAAAGCCAACTAGAAAATTGTCTTTGATTTTCAATGACGGCCTAAATTATGGAATATCACTATATTTTAGACACAAAAAACATTTTGTGGTGGAGAGTGAACTATGATCTTATTCTCTCTTTCTCTCTCACTCCGGGTATCATTTTCCCAGCTTTCTTTTTTTTTTGGTTTTAATAGCCAGTTAAATAATTTTACAACCACAAATTTTAATAACAGGAAAAGGAAAAGAATTTCATGCCAAAACATTTAAAAGCTTTCTGTACTGTGACAAAAATACTCTGAAAGCCCGGCAAGGCCAGCAACTCCCCAACTCCTCTCTTATTTATGAGATGCTCTGGATACAGATTTATTTTCTTTTCTTGTTCCATGTTATTTTTTTCCACCTGTCTTGAAATGGAAGCTGCAGGAGCTTTGATAAATGGCTTGAAATTTTCCCTTGTTTTACTGCAAAGCCTGTGTACCTCTGTACATCCTTCTCAAATGCCATTTGTTAGTTCCTGTTGAAATGCTGCTCTGTGAATCACAGCGGACAGCTCTCAGCCCCTAGAGAAAGGGGGGGGTGGCTGCTTCCCTTTCCAAAACACCAGAGTTTTTTGTTTTTTTTTTTACTTTGGGAAAGTAGTAACAACCAGCTGAAGATACGAGTTACTTTGCAGCGAGAACACAATGTGCAGTTTGGGTATCTAGTCTAAGTATCTAGTTCCTGGAAATCAGTTTATTTTCTGTTACCTGCCTGTCAATTTTTCAGCTGAATTATTTCAATCACAAGGAAAGATATAAGCTCTAAGACAGAAAATCTCTAAACCCATTCTGTGCCCATACACCACAGCCTTTGAGAGCTAGAGTAAACCTTAAGTATAATCTAGGCTGGTCCTCTTATTTTATAGACAAAAAATCTGAGGTCCTGGTGGAGAATAATAGCAATGCTCAAACTTGAGGAGGCATGTGCATTTCTTGGAGGGCTTGTTAAAGCACTGATTGCTGCCACCACCCCCAGAGTCTGATCCAGTAGGCCTGGGATGAGGCCCAAGAATCTTCATCTCTAATAAATCCCCAAGTGATATAGATGTTGCTAGCTGAGGACTCGAGTCCCACTGGTAGAGAGGATGGCTCATCTCAAATGGCACAGGTAATATCAGAAGATCTTGAATCCAGATCCACAGTTCCTCAAATCCCCATGCAGCTTCTATATTACATCACACTTCAATTCACTGGTTCCTAGGTGCACATGCATTTTAAATATGCTTGCTGTTCATTATCTCCATGCTCAGGACTCTCATCAATAAAACAACCCCCTTTATTCAGAAACAGAAATTGTAATTTAGAAGCTTCTCACTCCAATGGCTCAAATTTCTGACTAAAATAATACGTATTAGCACCTCCGCAGGGAAGCAGCCAACTGTAATCAGTCAATATTTCTACTCTTGAATGCCTCCTGGTTGGGAAAACAGTACTGGCACTAGCCTGAATGATTTTTAAATGATCTGTGTTTTTCAATTACCAGTGCCATACTAGTCCCTTATTAGCATGGATAATAAAGAGATGATGACAATAATGCCTGCCAGATGGCATATTGTGGGGAAAGCCTTTGAGGATTTAGGAGTTAATATTTGTGTTATATGAGTGCCTACACTTGCTGAACAAATATAGCATTAAAAGTAACCTTTAAAACAAATCACATTGAGTGACTATTCATTTAATCTGTGAAAAGCCCTATTCAAGGCTATTTCTTGAGGCTGGTGGTTCAAGGTCATGTTCTCTAAGGAGAAGAGAGGTCATCTAGGAACTCTACAGATGATACATGCCTCTCTCTCCTCACCTCTTCACCCCAGATAAATGTGTATGTGGGTGTTTTAATAAGCTCCTGAGAACAGCAGTTTTCTGTCTTAGATGCACCTGAAAATCCCCTGGGGAGCTTTAAAAAAATCCTGGTGTCCAGGTGCCAGTCCAAATCAGTTCAATGAGAAGCTCTGTGGTTGGGAATCAGGCAGTTGGATTGCTAAAGCTCCCCAGGACATTGATTCCAATGTCCTTCCAAGGTTAAGAACCACTTTCCAAATCATTCTCAAGAGCATCAGACTCTCCTAGAGGGTCTGTTAAACCCCAGGTTGCTGGGCCCCACCCCAGGAGTTTCTGATTCAGTAGGTCTGGAGTGGAGCCAAGAATTTGAATTCATACAAGTTCCTAGATGCTGCTGATGGCTTCTGGACCATACTATAAGAACCACTGCTCCAAAGCCACATTAACCAAATGCAAGAGCATGTTAGGAGCTATTTCTAGCAGCCCATGGAGCTGGAATCCTTGATTCACCCTGTACCAGGTGTTGGGTTAGGCAGTGACTCTTAGTGAAATGACTGCTTTAGGTAGGACATACATTCTCTGAGTTGACACAGGCCCCACCACTCTCTCCTCACCTAGCTGTTTACACATTTGTATAATGGGGCTGTTGAAGGCCTCTGACTTTGTAACCCCCAACATGGACCAGTGTCCCAAAGATCCTTAAAAGCAGCCTCTAGGAATCTTTAGATTCTGCTGTTGGTCCCTCTCCATATGTAATAAGAATCAATAGATTGGATGAAAACAGAGAAGACAGTCTATCAAACCTGACCTAAGACAGAAACATGTTTAATACCCTGAGAGCAGAAAAATAACTGTGACAAGGTGTTGGCAGTGGTACTGATGGGTTTCACATCAGGCACTACAAATGCAAAATTCTAATTATCTTCCCAGTCACTCAGTGAAACAAGTGACAAGATACCTGTTATGGTTCTCACCCTATGGAATTTGCAACTTGGGTAAGACCATGTCTAGTAAATGGCAGAGTCACCACTTCAATTCTGTAGCTTTTTTCCTCTGTAGATTCAAAAAGTCTTTGGTGACTAGGAATGCGGGGTCCATTAGCAAGAAGAAATTTAATCAGAAAAATGTAAAGCCCCATAAAAAAGATTTTTAGAAATTCAAGCACATGTCTACAGATTAAGGGAAATCTGGCTTATAAATAATTCAAGAGATCCCAGCTCTTTATCATTAAAACTTGATTCTTCAACGTAAGGCACAAAGTTGCTTCATGAAAGAAACATCCAGGAAGGAAGATGCTAGGGATCTAGACCAATAGATTCTAAGAGTTCACCCCCAATGCCTCCAGATTCCCCAGTGCGCCTCCCTGCCTGATGCACATCCTCTTCTCTTTGCCTGGCTTCCTTAACACTTCTGCTCAACTCACTCATTCCATTCACCCACCTGCTACTTCCTGGCCCCAACCTTGGCTTTGTTTCTCTGGGCTGGGCGACTCCACAACTGTACCCCTCGTGTGATACCCAAGGTTCAGTGAAGCTCTAAGACCACCTGCAAGCATCACTAAGGGAATCTCCTTCCTGAGAATGTTCTGAAACCAAGCACAGTCCACGACCATTCAAATTATCAACTAAGAGTTGGAGCTGGCCATAAGTCCAAGAGGAGTCAAATTCATGTGGCAGCCAGAAGGCGCTGCCATGTTGGGTTTTACTAACAGGAGTACAATAAGAACAGAAGAGGTTCCACTGGACTGGGCCCTGCCCAGGTCACATCTGGACACAATGCACAGTCTGAAGGTCGCAATGCAACCCACTTCCTGACACAGAAGAAACTGCACACGAGAGTCACCAGAAAGCAGCGGAAATGTCAGAACAAAGAGGTATGTCAGAAAAGCTGGGAAAAAACCTAGTTATTTAGCTCAAGAGAAAAAAGGAAAGGTGTGTGAGGTGTGGTGATGAACTGAGATGGAAGCTGTAGGTTAGACTAACACTGTCTTCAGGCATCTGGAAGGGTATTGGCAGTATTCTGTATACACTATAGAAACAGGAGTAGCAGAGAAGTTTTTGTCCTGAGCAATATCGTAGAAAGGGCTGGATGTACAGCAGGGACACTGCCTAGGAAAGGAGAAGGCAAATGACCACCAGATGCCTTGCAACCCCTAGCTCCTTCTTCTCGTCACACAATTTTGGATGTCTATTACTATCCAAGGCACTGTGCAAGACAGAAATGATATATTTCATCCAAATATGAATTTAAAATGAAAACACTTTACCTGCCTTCAAGGAACTTCTGTTTCAGAAGTGAGTTATTAAAAGCCTTAACAATCCAGCAAGACACACGCAATCATATATTACACAGGCACACACAATGAAAGATCATAAACCAAAGATCCTGGATTTAAGGCAAACGTTCCCAGTTAAAAAAATAATACTTTTATACTTTTTTAAATTTACTCTTAGAAAATGCTGTGTACCGCCATGTATGTAATTCACGAAAATCTGAGTTGACTCTCACTTCATTATTTTGAAGAAGCAGAATCGAGACTTCCTGCATAAAAGAAAACACTTCATTTGGTATGTTGATCCAATAGTCAATACAAAGAATTACCATAAAAACTCAATTTAAAAATGTGTTGGGAATAAATTTCCTTTAAAAATGAAGCTGGTTATGGTTTTTAAAAAAGTCTTTATGAATGAGGAAATAGTGCTGTCAAGGTCTATAAAGATATCAGCAATTTTTCTACTCAGCTGAGCGCATGCAGGATTTGGAACAATCCAGGTATCACGGCTCATTCTATCAACAATGTCCTATTCTTTCTTCCCTTACCTCCCAGCTCCTCCTTGTACCACTCCTTTTATGACCCCCTTTCTCCCACCTCTTGTCACTTTAGAACAAGGGATAAATACATGTCATGTACAGTGGGCATCTTTGTCTCCCTTTTTCATCCATCCCCAGGGAGAGCACAGGCTACGATGTCCAGCAAAGAACACAGCACATGTGCAAACATCACTCTAAGGTGGCTCTTGATAATCCATCATGAAAGTCATTCTCCTGGAGCCCAGCACAGCTCTCCAGGCAGCCTCTGGTGAGGAATCATCATCAGCAAGGGAGGAAAAACCTCTCTGCCAGGTGAAGCTAGAAGCTGATCAAGCTGCAGCTGCTACACATGGACTCCTAGGAAGTCAAAGAGATGCAAAGATTTCTTCAGAACCTAGCACTGCCTGTTCCTACCATAGTGCTGCAGTACAGTTAGTAACTGCAAAAGCAGTGGAGGGACAAAAAGCTTTCTCCCTGAAGACATTCTTCAGTGCTTTATTTATAATAGCAGAAGGATGTAAATGGTGATGATGGTGATAACGACAGCTGTAATTGCGGCAGCAGGAGCTAACACATATATAGAAATCAGTGCTGCCAAGTACTGCTCTAAGCCAGGGGTTAGCCAACGACAGCCCAGGGGCCAAATGGTTTTTGTCCAGTTGTGAGTCTAAAATATTTTTTCTTTTACATTTTTAAATAGTTTAATCAAAAGGAAAAAAAAATCTGTGACGTGAAAATTACATGAAATTCAAATTTCAGCATCTATAACAAAAGTCACATTGGAGCTCAGTCATACTTATTGATCTGCATATTGTCTGTGGCTGCTTTCATACCGGGGAACAGAATCCAGAAGCTGTGACAGAGCCTTGCATATGGCTCACAAAACTTAAAACATTTACTACCTGGCCCTTTATAGGAAACATTTGCAGACTTTTGTTGTAAGTGTTTGATCCTCCCAGCAGACTTTTGTTCTAAGTGTTTGATCACCCATGAATTAATCAGAAAATCGGTCCTTGTCCAAAGTTAAAAACTCCTTAATCCAAAGTTCAAAATGTTAACAAAGAAATGCTAATATTTTGCTCCCTGAACAACACAGCGGCCCCTTTGTAAATGTTTAATGTTTTGCTCCCCTGGATAAATATTTTAACGATGTTATAGACTCCCAAATGTTTCACTCGACAAATTCTGTGTCCTGCAAATGTTATGTTGAAAGGAATGTCTTCGGTAACCATAGCTCATGGCTAGAAGGTCCCCATTCCCCTGCCAGCTAGTATCACAGTGACCCAGTGCCCAACATTTGTGTTTTAGGGCCCCTTCTCCTCTTTTGTTTAAAGGCAAAACCTCAGATGGAATCTTTGATATTTTCGGTCATAAAAGATGATGTCTAATTTTGACATGCTAGGGATCTGAGCCGTGGCTGGTAAACACAGCTTACCTCCCTTCAGTGTAGTTCTTATAAATGGCAACATCTGAAGACTTTGGTCTGTTTTCTGTAACAGGCTATGTATACTTCTTTTTTTTTTTTCCTTTTAACAGGTGACATATAACTCTTACACCTATTTTAAAGATTAACAGACAGAGACACAGAGAGATTAGGTATCTTGCCCATATTCACACAATCAGTGTGTTGGGATTTGAATCCAACTATCCAGAGTCCATGTACCTAACTGCTACACTAAAAGGAAAATTTGTTAACTACATGATGGAAAATCAACTCCAGGGAACACTATACAACATTTTTAAATTATGCTCACAGAGTATTTTTACTTATGATGAATGAAAAGGGTAGGAATATAAAATACATGCTAGTTGTACTTTGTATAAAATCTCTGTAGTAGTATATAGTCATTGTCAATGTATATTTTATAGAGAATATTTTTATATATTCTTATTACATAAAGTATACATGGATTAGCGATATCAAGACAAAGACTTAGCATAATTATGGAATTTGTTTTTTTGAGACGAAGTCTCACTCTGTTGCCAGACTGAAGTGCAGTGGTATAATCTTGGCTCACTGCAACCTCTGCCTCTTAGGTTCAAACAATTCTCCTGCCTCAGCCTCCCAAGTAGCTGGGACTACAGGCGCGTGCCACCACACCCAACTAATTTTTATATTTTTAGTAAATACGGGGTTTCACCATGTTGGTCAGGATGGTCTCGTTCTTCTGACCTCGTGATCTGCCCACCTCGGCCTCCCAAAGTGCTGGGATTACAGGCATGAGCCACTGCACCCGGCCATATTTTTAAAATGTATTAAAATCTGGTAGGAAATCTGGAAGTAATGATGATTTATAGTGGTGGGAAGATGGGTAATTTTTTGTAATCTGTCCATATCTTTCTAACTTTTTCTAATAAAGATGCATCGATTTTTACTTATATTTGACTAGAGGTGTGCCCATTGTTCTCTAACAAGGAAATAAATTCATTTTGCAGAACATGAGAAACAGTTTGGCTTCTCATTCTGGACCCTGCTCAAGTACTCGCTGAAGCACTGCCCTGTAGGTCAGTGTCCAGCTGTGCCCAGAGGGACTCATGCTGCGCAGAAAGGCTCATGCCCACCTACCCAAGTCAGTCCTTTGCAGTCAGAGCGAATGGCCTGCATTCTGTCTGCAGCATTTCAAACGGTGTGGGGAGACTAAGCTGTGGATAGAAGAGGGCAGGAAGAGGATCTGTCTGATTTGAATCCTCAGAGTCAGGGGCAATCTCAGGCCCCGAGGTCTCTTGGGCTTGAGCCTCTCTGCCTCTCCAGGATGTTTGCCCAATTTGCCTTCCGTGCCAAGGAATAGCTCTCTGGGCTTTAAAGGATTCCCATCCTTTACTTTAACCCTTGAAGCTTGTACCTCCTGGTGCCTGACCATTCATACCACACTTCACAGTTTGTCGGGGATCTGTAAGGCGAGGGCTTCAGCACAGGTGAATCAATTCATCACCAACTGATTAATTAGGCCAGCCCCAGGTGATCCCCTGTAAATGTTGAGAATTGGGTAACAGAATCCTGATGGGGCCTTCTAGCTCCAAGGCCTTCTGACCTGTAAATTTTCAGGGTAAACATATTGGGTTGAACCACTGAACTGACAATATCTGGCCATTTTTGACCTATAAAAATGTAATGTCATATGATTCAAACTAATAGCAGTGTAGCTAAATAGACGCAATCGCCCACTGTGATCCTGAAAGTTTCTCAAAGGAGATGGTTTTCTGGAGAACATATTGGAAGCAATTCCAGCAGGAATCAGTTGGAGCTGAGGATAAAAAGACAAGAGAGGTAGACATAGTTCTGGTTTGAAAATCAGTGTTGAAATTAAAATTTTAAATTAACTTTTCTCAAATGCATCTTGTGACACCCCACTATAAAGCCAGCAAATACCAAGGAGAAATTATCCACTCTCTTTCTCTATCATGGGTCAGAAGCAGCAGAAAGACGGTGACTTCTGCTTTAGTTTTGTCTTAGCCCATGGAAATCCGCCCACCTGCCAACAGAGCAACTGTGCCTTTCCCAGTCCTGAGAACTTTTGAGAATAAGGATTTGAGTCTGTCACCAACCAGAGAAGTAATAACCTTGATGGAAGATGGGAGTATTGGATATGTTAGGTAAATAGCATGTGAATGCCATATTGCCCCTAACCTTAGCAAACAGATTAGTCAAAATAAAAACCTACTATGTTAAAAAATAAAAAATAAAGCTTTGGTATCCTTGTGAACCTCATGCAGTCATGGTTCCAGGTAAAGTCCAGCGTGACCTTGGGTATCAGAGGAAGCTGTGCCTGAAATCTGGACGGCAGGAGGTGGCGTCCTCCTCCAAACCCACAGCAGAGGTAGGGAAGGCCTGGCCCATGAACGTTGCCCTGAGCTGCCAGGGCTGTGTGGGAGTGGTCTTCATTTGAAGCTGGAGTACAGGGAAAGTGGCTTTGTCTGAGAAGAAATCTCAACGGTAATAGCCACTTAGTACATAGAATGTAACAAGTGGGATCCCATTTTTGTACACAAATGATCAAATATACCTATGTGTACACGTGTGTGAATGCATGTGTGCATGCATGTGCACATGTATACACACAATTGTAAGACCTTTAGAAAAGGCGGGAAGCATACACTCAGCTAACACGCAGCACTGGAAAGAAAGAAGGCTGCGAAAGAGGGGCAGCTTCATTTAGTGAGGCTAAGGAGGAAAGGCTATGGTTTAAAAAGGAAAATGAAAGGAACGGAATTTGTGATACAAACTTCCCTGTAAATGTATTAGAAAGCACCAGATTTTCAGTCCATTTAGATGCGAGCATGTCCATGATGAACTGAGAAATAAAAAAGCAAGTTTTGTATTATGTGTATAAGCTGGTTGTATTGGAGCAAAACCCAAACAAATGGTAGCCCTCTGTGTATATCTCCAAGTGGTGTCTGTCAGCATGGACACATGTAAGGGACACACATGGGGAAGGATCCATCAGGCTGCTCAGAGAAGCAGTGAAGGGCAGGAGAAGCTGGAACCAATTTCTTAAAGTCTATTTTTTGGTGTTAATTATACTAACTTCAACCTCCTCCAACAAGTGGGCATTTCAAGAATTATACCTCACAGGAAAATGACTTTAAGAATAGACTTATGGCTCTAAATTGATAATGTTACTTCAAAATACAGCTGTGAAGAAAATTTCACTTAGTATTTCCACAACCACGTTGTCAAAGAATAAAAACATTCAGGGGGCTGGGTGTGGTGGCTCACGCCTGTAATCCCAGCACTTTGGGAGGCCAAGGCGGGTGGATCACCTGAGGTCAGGAGTTCGAGACCAGCCTGGCTAACATGGCAAAACTCCACCTCTACTAAAATACAAAAATTAGCTGGGCATGGTGACGCGCACCTGTAGTCCCAGCTACTCGGGTGGCTGAGGCAAGAGAATCACTTGAACCCGGGAGGCAGAGGTTGCTGTAAGCCAAGATCGCACCACTGCACTCCAGCCTGGGTGACAGAGCAAGACTCTGTCTCAAAAAAAAAAAAAAAAAAAAAATAGAAGAGTAATATGCATCAGCTTTCTTCTCTTCCTCCCTTTACTCCCAGAAAAGGGAGGAAGAGAGGATTTGAAGGGGGTTATACAACAACTATATCTGTAATGTGCTATTTTATTAATAGTTATAACATAAAGTCACATTTGAAGAAATACAGCAAAAATGTTAGTATTTGTAAAATCTAAGTGGTAGGTACATCCACGAATACCATTTAATGGTGTTTTTCCCTTATGGTCAAAATATTTCATAATGAAAATTTTAGTTTAGAACTTCTACATTTTATTAATTTAAAGCACAATGAAACTAGTATCTGACTGTCGCAAACTCAAGTAGGTTTGATAATTTCAGGACTTTGTGCTTTAAATATTATGGAATAATACAAAGTAAAATCAAAAGTGGTTGTTTGCCAAAAATGCAAATACATGCTTGCATTTGATAATACTTTCACAGTGATTATGCTGTCTTCTCCCTCTGCTGTATGCTGGTATGTAAAAGAGAGCTGAAATATATTTTCAACAAGGAAGAAAGAAGTAAAATATTAAAGGTGACCCTTGGAGATCAGTTTTCATATTACATTTTGTGAAATTCAATAGATGCCTCTGTTTCTCTTAGATAAGGAATATTAATAGGAACATTTCAAGCCTCCACAAATGAATCTTTCCTAACAGACCTAGAGCATATATGCACAGTCTTTGTAAAACCATTCTGAACATATTGGTATGAAATCCTCCCCTGTCTACAAAATAGCATGCTTTTCCTTCCTATTCCCCCTTTTCCCTTCTATTTCCCCACTGGCATTTTAATGCAAAGAAGCTTTTGCTGGCTTCTCACAGTGTCAGACAGAACAACAGAGGAGCAGGGCAGTTTGAAGCTGCCATAGGTACTGCATCTCTCAGTGGCCCTGTGTGTTGGAGGTTGGAAGGAATAAGTTAAAGAACAGCTCAAAGGAATCATAAGAGGCCTCCAAATATCCCCAGAATAGCCCACCCTTGAGAGAGTGGGTGCCTGGGAGTCCTGTGCCCACCAGTCATGTGGCTTCTGCATATCCAGATGTCCCACCCCAATCAGGCTTTAGGCAGGAGTGAGAGAGCTTGGTCCTTCAGGCCTCATGGTCTTCATCAGGTGACAGGCTGGCTACTTGCAACAGATAAGAAGAGCAGACATAGGGGGCAGCACAGCATCATGATTGGCTGCACAGAGGCAGAGAGAGACTAACCTGGGTGCCATTGCAATCTTCAATATCAGTTGATACTCTTAGAATGAAAGTTCACCTTTCTAAAGCCACTTCTTCTCTCGTAACGCAGCAGAGCTACTACTCTCTCACTGGCCTGGTGTGAGGGTTAAATGGCATGATGCCCAGAAAATGCTCTGAACAGAACCCGGGATCAGGTGGGCTCTGGCAAGGTAGCAGCTGTCAACCATGAGCTTTCAGTCTGGAGTGGCTTCTGCGTTCTCCACTACATTCTGCTGAAGCTCCCTCTTGAAGAAATTCTTAAGCCATGCCTGGTTTCCCTCAGGATATCAACTGACCTTGAGCTCTTACTAGACTTCAGATGTCATTCATGTGAAGTTTGGCTTTCTCACTGGCTCTAGGGTTCTAATTCCCAACACCATTCTGAGCCCATACTTATCTTGAATCCCATAAACATTGCACTAACGGGGCCTCCTTCCTGACGCTGTCGAGCTGTACATACCTTCATCCCCAGGGTTTTACCAACATGATCAGACAACTAATTAAAGAAGCAAAAGTGGCCAGGTGCAGTGGCCCACACCTGTAATCCTAGTACTTTGGAAGGCTGAGGCAGGTGGATCACGAGGTCAGGAAATCAAGACCATCCTGGCCAACATGGTGAAACCCCATCTCTACTAAAAATACAAAAAATTAGCCATGCATGGTGATGTGCACCTGTAGTCTCATCAACTTGGAAGGCTGAGGCAGAAAAATCGCTTGAACCTGGAAAGCGGAGGTTGCAGTGAGCCGAGATTGCACCTCTGCACCCCAACCCAGGGACACAGTGAAACTCTGTCTCCTAAATAAATAAATAAATAAATAAATAAATAAAATAAGAAGCAAAAGTCCTCAAAATATTGTGAGGATATTCTACCTTCTCTGTCTCAGTGAGTTCAGGCATGGACATTTTCAGTCTCCCACCCGGAGACTGAAAATGTTCTATTCATGAGGATTTGTTCTATTGTTGAAATTGTTCTATTCATAAGGATTTCTCTGGCAAAGAATTTAATAGTCTTTCTTGTTTTCTACTCATTTATACTTTCAGCAACATCTTACCTGACTTTTGGGTGCCAACCTACACAAGTGACATAAGAAAATATATCACAGTACTTTGAGTATTCTGTCAATTCAAAATTCATGACCCTAAACCACTTCAAGTATGAAACACTTTAATTACTACCTTAAGAAAATGGCTAGGTACACTAGATAAGGTGATCAATGCAACATTCAAATACACAGGAAATTTCTACTCCGTGATGTGTCTGTGTTTCATTGATTGGTGTTTACTGTAAATGCTTTCACTAAAGCATCATAGAAAGCCTTCAGGCAATCAAATAAATAAGTATCTCAGTTAAGCATGATGTCATCTTCCACACCATCTCAAGTGAGGTAGAGTTTGTAAATAGAGAGGTCAACAGAAAAAAAGGGAGGAGAGAAGGGAAGGAGGGAGAAACATGGGATTAATGGAAGAGGGAGGAAGACAAGAAAAAGTGCAGAGTGGGGGTAAACTGGAACTAAGTAAATTTAATGTCTGATACACTCAATTCCTTCCTAAGAGATCATTCTGGAGCCTTTGAAAACAGAAGAATCTTCTCAAATCCCCTGAAGAACAAGGATAGGAACTCCAGGAAACCAACACACATGATTGAGAGCTTAGGAAACCCCACACCAGGTGCTGGAGGAGCAAAGATAAACAGCTGCCTCCATGGGGTACCCCTGCACCCCCAGGCTGTTCTGAAATGTTCTGGCTAGCTTCCTTGCACAAGCCCAGCTCTGATACCTGAAATTCTTCCATCCACACAAGGAGAATAATTTGCTAATCACATCGAAGTCACTTGATGAAGTCTAACTCATGCACAGGCTCAGCAATCTACTTTTAAACCTTGTAAACATGCATTTTCATCTCTGCAGGTCACTATGAACTGCTACCAAGGGCACTTGTCAACCTATAAATATATAACACAATAAAGAGTAGTAACTGTTTCACTTGAGAGGTTTAAATCTTGACAAAGTGACATTTTTTAAAAGCTGAAAACAGTACTCATAAAAATACAGAATAAATATATGTCAAGATTTACTCAGTAATGAAGAAACCAGCAAAAGGATATGGCTGAGCTAAAGAGAGATGATGGAGAAGGTTTTTCTAGCCTTTGAAAATTTTAGTATAAAATTGCTAGATTACCTGCAGAGCTGGTTAATGTCCTAAAATCCATTGGCTATAATTCTTAACCGATTGGCTATAATTGGGTATAATTCTTAACCCATTGGCTATAATTCTACACATTTCAAAGAAAGGAGAATACAGCTATTATTCAAGCAACTTTCAGTTACAAATACAGATATTTTTCTATTGCTTTTCCTCCTTTCACTTAGAAGGTCATCCTTAAATCAGATTTCTAAATTTCTTAGAGTAAAACAAATATTTGAATTATTCGGGGAAAAAGTTTTTTTAACCTGCCACTTAAATGTTCAAATTGAGTCATTTTAGATGTCTTGAAAAAAAGGGTATTGTTAATACCTGTGAGCATTCTAAGGAAGGGAAGAAGCATACTGAGAAACTAAGACATTTCAAAACCTCACACTTTTGCTTTTTTTTTTTTTTTTTTTTTTTACTTTTTCACTTTTCTTCCCAGGTTAGATGGGTCATGTGCTGACATCATCATAGATCTGAGGGAGGCGCATGTCACACATGAGTGTGAGAACCCAATCATCATGCTTAGGAACCAACAGGAACAGCTTCAGCTGTTGACTTAGCATTTTGGTTTATGAGCACAGTATAAGTCCACAATTCTCATCTGAAACATTAGAAATTCTATATTTAATCATTATCTTTCATTGACTCTAAGATACACATTTCTTTCCCCACCTTTTTCTTTAATATATATATATATATATATATATATATATATATATATATTTTTTTTTTTTTTTTTTTTTTGAGACAGAGTCTTGCTCTTGTCACCCAGGCTGGAGTGCAGTGGCGCAATCTCACTCACTGTAACCTTCACCTCCTAAGTTCAAGCAATTCTCCTGCCTCAGCCTCCGGAGTAGCTGGGATTACAGGTGCATGCCACCACATCTGACTAATTTTTTAAATTTTTTAGTAGAAACAGGGTTTTACCATGTTGGCCAGGTTGGTCTCAAACTCCTGACCTCAGGTGATCTGCCCACCTCAGCCTCCAAAGTACTGGGATTACAGGTGTGAGCCACCGCGCCCAGGCCAGATGCACATTTCTTTCCATCTATTACCAATTCTAAATTTGGGTAGAATTTCACAGTAAATGGCATCTTTCAATTGTGGTCAAATGGACAGCAGTTGCAAAGCAATATTCATGTGTGAATATTTAAAAATTCAGCATTCAATTGAATTTGCAGAATGGGTCCCAGCCTCTGTAATGAAAACCCTGAGATATATCAGAGCAGTTCCTAACCCTATGTATCAAATGGTTGTTAGAAATGCTGGGATCTGTTCCTCTGCATTCCCAGCCCAGCAACATCAGAAAGAAGTGTGTTAATATGACAAAATTGCAGTGGAAAACAGCTTAAGAACTCAGCACCAGTGAATTTTCTTTCTCCCCTCCCTCTCCGTCTCCTTCCCTTCCCCTCTTCTTTTTCTTTCTTTCTTCCTTCCTTTCTCTTTCTTTCTTCCTTCCTGTCTCTTTCTCTTTCCTTCCTGTCTTTCTTTCTGTCTTTCTCTCTCCCTCCCTCCTTCCCTCCTTCCTTCCTTCCTCCTTCCCTCCCATTTTTTGAGACAGAGTTTCACTCTGTGACCCAGGCTGGAGTACAGTGGCACTGTCTCAGCTCACTGCCTCTGCCTCCCAGGTTCAAGTGATTCTTGTGCCTCAGCCTCCCAAAAAGTTGGGATTACAGGCGTGTGCCACCTCACTGGGCTAATTTTTTACTTTTAGTAGAGACAGGGTTTTGCCACGTTGGACAGGCTAGTCTCAAACTCCTGGCCTCAAGTGATCTACCCACCTCAGTCTCCCAAAATTCTGGGATTACAGGTGTGAGCCACCACACCTGGCTGAATTTTCACTTAAAAAAAAAAAAAACCAAAACTATTTTTTCCAGAAACTTTGTAGAAGGTGTTAAAGCAAAATAAACAAAAATACAAACTCTTTTAAAACTACTGGCTGGGCATGGTGGCTCACGCCTATAATCCCAGCACTTTGGGAGGCTGAGGTGGGAGGATCACGAGGTCAAGAGATCGAGACCATCCTGGCAAACATGGTGAAACTCCATTTCTACCAAAAATATAAAAATTAGCCGGGTTTGATGGCACATGCTTGTAGTCCCAGCTGCTCAGGAGGCTAAGGCAGGAGAATTGCTTGAACCCAGGACGTGGAGGTTGCAGTGAGCCGAGATCACACCACTGCACTCCAGCCTGGAGACAGAGCAAGACTCCATTTCAAAAAACAAAACAAAACAAAATAAAACTATTTCACCAATATTCTTTATAGCACAAAGGACAAATTGGGTGGCAAAGTATAGACACTGAAGAGTTGAGGTGAATGTGATTCAGAAGAACTTAAACTTCCTTGTGTAGAAGTTTCAAGAATAAAACTTACCTGATGTGTTTTTCTTGTGTTTTTTGTATGTTCATAAGAGCGTTAAATGATAAATATCTATATATCATTAAGTTCAGAAGAGTTCTTTCAATAAATATATTTTTAAAATATATTAGATACATTCAATTCCTTCCTAAGAGATCATCTAAATAATGAGAGGTACTGGGAAATAGTTTAACCAGCTAGGTTTCTTTTTCTCAGCTGTACATAAAATGTGTATCTAACAGTCAGTGGCATCATGGGCAATAAAATATGGACATAAAAATATAGATATAGCAGCAACAAGATTTAAATAGGTGATTTCTAGGTAAACTTGTTATTAGCTAAAAATAATTAATTAGTTTATTTTTGTGACCAGGCCTTACTTTCTCTTCTCATACATTTTAGACTGATGGGAAGCAATAAAGAATATCTATCTTAGAGAACTAGTTATATCCCATCAACTTCTAAACACAATCAGATCCAATCCAAAGACTAAAAATCAGCACAATCCACCATGTTGGGTTTTTGAATTTTGTACTATTATCTGTTCAATATGTAAGTAAAGTTAGTTAATAAAAATATTTTTCAAATAAAAACTTGTCATTTGGAAGAACATATTCTTGACATTTAAAAGAGACAAGCTGGGCAATAATAGAACCTAGGAGTTGTCAGAGCTTCCAACGACTATCCTATAAGAACACGTTCAAAGACAGAGCTGAGTTTCTATGACTTAAAGTGAGTACACTCTCCAGAGGAAAAGAAAAAGCAATTCCATATGGAGAGTTTTAATTTTAGATGGCTTCTCTTGTCAGCTTCATTTCTGTTCCTCCCCTTCTTTGAAATTCACTGTTCTCTGAAATTTTGTAAAGGATTGAGGGTGGAGAGAGAATTGTCTGTGCTTACATTAAAAAAAAGAAAAAGTCATCTCAAACTGAAGTCCTCTTCTGAGGCATTTAAGATATTTCAAGAAAAGAAAATTTACTCTCAATATTTCTCTGAACATAAGAAAGTCTAAGTGAGACATTTCAAGGCATCTCTCATTTCATTTCCTCCCTCACTCCTAACCAAAAGGCCAAAACACCAAAACCAGCTTATTATATTATTCTTGCTATTCTTTCATAGACTTCATCAGCTGAATGCAGAAAAGGTAAGATTTGATGCAACAATTTGTAAATAGAGGAGTTAAGCTGTTATCAGAAGGTACTAGCAGCCTAGATTAGGATATTAGAGTCTACAGCTAGTAGTCAAAGGGCTTGTCTTAGGTGAGAACATTGCCAACCACAGCAGAAACAGAACTCAAGCCAACTACTCGGTTACCAAGTAGTGCATTTATGTTACGCTGAGAAGGAAAACTGCCATCTTCGTTACAACATTGAAGCTAAAAAAAATTTGTTCCTCATATGCATGTAAGTATTGCATGCTTGATCCAGCAAACAGAGGTTTCCATTGACTATTTTCATTGAGTCCAAATTTCCCATCACTGGCAGACGGCTCTTACTCATCTCAGCAAGCTCCTAGCAGACTGACTCTACTAAACAAGGAGTAGAAGGGAGCAGGGAACTCGGATCCAGAAACAATGAGAAAAATGAGTTGAAATGGTTATGTAAGAACCTTCTGTTCCAGTAAACAACTTTCACAAGACCTGACTTTCCTCTTCAATGAAATGTGAAATAAGCATTTCCTGTATCTTAACTTCATCTGCCCAATAAAATGTTTATAAAAGGATTACATCATCTGCAACCATACAGAATTGAAGGCAAACTCATTTAACTCTAGAGATGCACTCTTTGAAATTGGATTTAGAGGCTTGTGATATCCCAGTATTCTCTGTCCTGGCCAGTATGGGACAGAACTTGGGACAACTGCAGGCCACTTCTTCTTATTCATGCTACACCATCTTCTGGCCCCGAGTTACCACGTGAGGTTCCAAGAGAAAGGACCATTGAGGGAGTACAAGCCAAGTCACAGAGACCCCCATCGATGGAAGGAAGCAATGGAGTGGATGGCCAAAAACTCCTATTAATTTGCCTTTGGATGTTATTTCAAATCTGCCTTGGATTATAAACTGGACCAATTATAAAGGAATTTATTTCCAATTAAAGAGTGAAGCTACATTGCAAAAGCACAGATAGCTCCTACCCTATGCTGCTGTTTTTGAGTGAATAACTAAATAAGTGACCCTGAAGGGGGTTCAGCTCAGCCGAAGTTTTCCCTCTCTCTGACCTTCTCCTCCAGCCTCATGGCAGCATCTTCCGCAGGTGTAACTCAAAACATAAACCTAAGGTGAAATCCTTCTTGATCAAAGTTTGTTAAACTCAAAACTTATGTAGAGAAAAGACATATTTTTCTTTTTAAAAGGCCTCTCTTTCCCCTCCAGGCTCCACTGAGAACCACCACCCCAAGCCTGAAAGCCCAAAACAGACAGTGCCTGCTCGGTCAGTTTTAGTGAGGTTAGACAAAGATAAATCACATGGTGGTGGCTCCCCCAAACCCCAGCAATTCCAGGAATTACTACTGAATCCACGGCCACATCAGCCCATCTTCTGGTGAAGCTAACGTCATCTGGCTTGTGTCCTGAATAATACCTTGGTGATTATCAGAAGATCACTGATACTCAGCCCTGCTCTCTGTGCCCTCAATCTGTCTAAACCACCTCATCAAATTCCTTAACGTAGTAAATGAAACCATGATTGACGGGTTTAAATCTTTAGTCTTGTACCCCTCCCCATTCTACCCCAGCTTATTTTACACATTTCAAGCAAATGAGAGTATCCATTCTAAGCTTAATACCCTCCCCACTGCCTTTTTCCTATAAAGGTGCCCAGCAGTCAACTCACGTTTTTGTTAATCACTGCACAACACAGAAGCCATGAAAAAGACGGAATTCACTGCAACACTCATTCAAGGCGGCAAACCTACTTCACTATGAATCTCTGTTTACTGTGTTTGGGGTTTAGAGAACTCTATTTAGGAGTCTAGTTTAATCACCAAAAATTGAGCCCCCTAAGATTCAGCTGAAAAATATGTTAAAATGTCTTCTGATGATTTCTAAACAGCCGACACAGCCACTGTGCCTCAAGAGGAAAGGGTTTGCCCCTGGGCTCCTGGACATGTTAGCGTAAAGCTTCAGAACTCATCAGCCATCTGTATCGAGTGGCTATCTGAGGATGCATGTCAGAGCTCTTATAATCCAGCATCCAGCAATTGAGCTTAAATGTCACTCCTGGCTAGATATCCAGGCATGCCCCGTGCCCACTCGGCCCCATGGGTACAACAAACTCCAGGCACAAGTACATGATGTTATTCATTGAATGACACTCACTTTATGATCTGTGGCTGGCACGCTGTTAATTACATGGCAAGGAGAGGTCAATATCAGGCTAAAATAGAACCCAGCTGTCCCATGACATAATCATGTCCACCTGAGACACTGAGCCATCACCCTTAAATCATTTGTAAGCACTAGCTTCCATAGCCTCTCTTCCATCAATAAGCCACAAATGCGGTCCCTGAATCCTGCAGTTTTTCAGCATAAAGTGACATTTTCTTAGCACACTCTAAATTTAAAACGTATTTTCCCCAATAAAAGAGGAAAGGGGTTAAGAATTGAAAAAAAAAAAAAAAAACCAACGAGGAAGTGGGATCTAAGATGAAGTGAAGGGAGCAGACAGAAAGGTGATATAGAAAAAAAGGAGTGGGAGGGAAACAAGAAAGGAAGGAAAAGAAAAGAGAAACAGCATTTGAAACACTGCAAAGAGACAAAGACCAGGGGAATAATAAGGAGACAAAGAGAAAGAGTGAAAGAAAAATAGGTTGGGTGGTTGGTGAGATGAGCATATTCATAGTGTTTGTTCCTTCCCAATTTTGAATACGGGCTTCAGAGCAAGCTGCTCACTACTTTCAACACCTTGTGCAATGCAATTTAGTCACTACCAAATCTCTTTACATCTGTCTGCAAATTTTCAATGTCCAACTGGAACAGCATGACAATAGTAACGCATCACAGAAGGTACTGTCAGGCCACAGCCAGTCCTCCCCTTAGAACTGTGGAAACCACGCAGCAGTTGAGACTGGCAGCCCACCATGGAGTTATACCCAGAGTCACCTTCCAATAGGTTTCTTAACCCTCTGGGGACACTTCACTTTCATTCTTCCCCATGCCTAACTCAAAACCCAACAGGTCAGGCACAGTGGCTCACTCCTGTAATCCCAGCACTTTGGGAGGCGGGTGGATTGCATGAGCTCAGGAGACCAGCCTGGGAAACATGGTGAAATCTCATCCTTGCTAAAAATACAAAAAATCAGCAGGGTGTAGTGACGCATGCCTGTAATCCCAGCTACTCGGGAGGCCGAGGCACCCGAATCGCTTGAACCCGGGAGGTGGAGGTTGCAGTGAGCCGATATATCATACCACTGCACTCCAGCCTGAGAGACAGAGTGAGATTCTGTCTCAAAGAAAGAAAGAAAGAAAGAAAGAAAGAAAGAAAGAAAGAAAGAAAGAAAGAAAGAAAGAAAGAAACAACAACAAATGACTCATGATCGCTTTAGAATGGGCAATCTCTGTTCTCAGTGTGGAACAATTACTTTTAGTTCCAAGTTGGACGGCAATGCTTGAAAATGATTTTCACAGCAGCATAAGATTCAGATTAGACATAAGAAAGAACTGTCAAGTGATGTTTGGAATGATATACAGGAGATCATGGCTGGTTCTACAAGAGTCTTTGGATATAGCTGAGAATATATTGTCATTTACTGGAGATAATAATTTCAGGATAGACTACAGTGGGCTAGACAAATTAATTTCAGAATGGCTTTTAACATCTCAACAATTTCCCAAGCTCCCCAAAGACTCATCCACTGTTACACTTGCACTGTTCACTGTCATTTCCTAGAAGAGCTTCCTCAGAATCTTAATACTTTCACAGAAAAGAACTGCTTTCTTATCATCATTTCCTCCCTATGCATTGACAAAGCACTTTCTTATAAATAACAATATGCTAAAAACAGTCACAAATAAAACAAAAAGCAACATGCACCCTAAGAACCATGAAAACCTTCAAATACTTTGGTCTATCCCAGTGAGATAACTGAAAAGGAAAGAGAAAGCTGTAAGAATAAAAATATACAATGTAATATTGTTTAGAGAAATACTGGAACATTGAATGCCCAGTAATTTAAAATATCAAAATATATACAATGCATCAACTCAATGGAATAAACAGCCATAAAAGTAATCATGGCTTAACAATGTGAAAAAGTGCTTGTGAGGTAATGCTTCAAGTAAAACAGAATAATCTCTTCTCTCCTATTACAATTATTTGACCATTTACAAAATGACCAAAAACTGGAAGGAATCAAAAGACAAAAACATCAGATGCACTGTAATGGAAACACAGAACTGACTTTCTTTTATTTCTGTATTACTTTTATGCTGATGTTGGTACAGTAAACAAAAGCTAGAAGAAAAAGTAAAGAAAAGGAAAACAAAGTTATAATTTTTAGAAGAATATACAATCCATGTCAGACAACACTGACGTAGACCAATATGGAAGTCACAGTTCAACGAAAAAGTATGGATATGGTGTAGCCTTTAAAAAATGCTTAGGAAGGACTGTAGATGTATCTTCCGGTGGGAAAAGTGACCTATGCAGAAATGGACGTTGTATGTTACAAACTAGGTAAAAGGTGGGAGGAAGAGTTCCCAGTGGAACTGAAATTAAGAGCTTCAAGGAATTGAAAGAGACCACCTTTCCATTAGACACTCTCAGAATCGGAACTCTAAACATAGCATGTTCTAGCAGATGATTGTCAAATACAGCAAATCTGAGATTTTATTTTCTCTGCCCTGTCACAAAAACGTTCTGCGCATAGTAGCTTATAAAACTCATGATATTCCACTCTGTGTCAATGGTTGCCAAACACATTCACACATAAAGCAAAAAATACTAGCAATTAAAAACATCATAAGCACAAAGTACAAAGAAGTAGCATGGGAACAGTGCTTCTTTCAATGGTTCTCAAACTTCAGAGCTAATTAAATTTCTTTGTTTTCCCCAACTGGAAGCATAGGTAATTAGTGATATTCAAGTTACAGCACAATCACTTAAGATGTATTCTGAGAATAATTTGAATTAAATCTTAGGAAATAAACAAAAGTGACCTTCCTTCTGAAGAACTGACTTCATTTTTAAAACTATTTGTATTTGTTTTCCTTTGTTATATGTTGGATTTCATTCCTGTCACTCTGTATTTAAAAGGACACTACTTAAAGCTGTCTAATTTAGTGTCTAACTAATGAGAGAAAGCTAGAGAGTGATTACTCTAGCTTCTGGGTGATCATGGATTGATTTTTTAAGGTTTGTGGATTACTCTGGCCCTTATTTTCCTTGACTCATTGTCTACTATGTGGTATATACTGGAACATAGAGAGCTCATAAGTGAAAAGAAGCTAGATAAAATCTATATCTATGTTACTCCTTGTATTTGAAGGGGAGGTTTAAATTATGGATTGAAATCACCTTTCTAAAATATTCACAAATCAATGACCCTGCCCAAAACTCAAGACAGCCAATGAATGATTCAGGAGGGAGTTAGGCACTGGGGAACTTCCTGTAATGGTTAATTTTACATGTCAACTTGCCGGGGCCAAGGAACACTCAGATAGCTGGTGAAGCATTATCTCAGTGTATCTGTGAATGTGTTCCCGGGAGAGATTAGTAGTATATTAGTCCGTTTTCACACTACTGATAAAGGCATACCCAGGACTGGATAATTTATAAAGAAAAAGAGGTTTAATGGACTCACAGTTCCACACTGCTGAAGAGGCCTCACAATCATGACAGAAGGTGAAAGGCATGTCTTACATGGCAACAGGCAAGGAGAGAAAGAGAACAAAGTGAAAGGGGAAACCTCTTATAAAACCATGAGATCTCATGAGACTTACTATCATGAGAACAGTATGGGGGAAACCACCCCGATGATTCAATTGTCTCCCACTAGGTTGCTCCAATAGCACATGGGAATTATGGGACCTTCCCATAATTCCCAGCTACTCAGGAGCTTGAGACAGAAGAATCGCTTGAAACCGGAAGGCAGAGGTTGAAGTGAGCCGAGATTGCACCACTGCACTCCAGCCTATGTGACAAGAGTGAAACACCATCTAGAAAAGAAAAAAAAAAAAGAGAAAAAAAGAAAAGAAATAAAGGCAATAGATAATTTTTTCTTAGAGGGAACAGACAGGGGAGGCGAATTTTGTTCATGTGGCTTAAAAGTAATCCAAATTTAATCTCAATATGTTTACTTATAGCTCTTTCAACTTTAAAAACAAAAGGCAAAATATTTTAGGAAAAGCCGAATTACCAAATACATGTGAATGGGGAAAGGAGAAACAAAGAGTTGGGAAACGCTGGCTACAGGGATGACGGAAAACAGTAGAAAGGCAGAATCCTGCCTTGGATCTGCTGCTAGGATTAGCTGTAAAATGATAATAAAGTACACAAAAGAAATCAGCAACATATCAAAATTGAGATTGTCAATTTATTCTCAAGGTAGGAAGATGCTTTTGCTTGGCAGAGGGAAGTTACATGGCAAGGTAAAGGGAAGGATTCATCCTTCCAGGCAAGGTGCGCAGGAGTGCAGTAGGCAGCCTGGGGAATTTTTCACCATGCCATAGAAGACTGACTTCCTTATCTCAACAATTTACATCGTAAATTGTCATTTTCTTACTCAGCATTTGACAAGTGTATGAACACACAGCAAATTCCATTTGGCCACACAATATCAAAGAACAACGATTTTAACCCAAAGAGCTGCACAACATGGTTCTGCAAACCCATCTTCCCAGTCTTGACGCCATAAACCTCCCATTCAATGGCTCCCAAAACTAAAATAACAGGGTCAGATTTTCCATGGCCTTCAGGAAACTGACCCTCACATCACTACAGCCCACAGAATTGGGACAGCTTTACAATGAAAGGCTAAAAAATGCCATCTCCACGCAATCACTGGTTTTTGAAGGGGTAACAGGATAATCAATGCTCCTAAATTTAGCATGTGGAAATCAGGACCCACTTTCCCTTAGAAGGGAGATAATATATAAGAACTTGAATCTAATCATGAAAAGCATTCGACAAATCCAAATTGAGACACAATGCACAAAACCATGGTTTGTACTCTCCCAGAAACGTCAAGGTCAAAGAACACACAGAAAGGCAGAAGCGCAGTTCCAGATCAAAGGAAAGCACAAAGAATGACAACTAATTCCACACAGGAGGGAGGACTGGATCTCGGTCCAGGAAAGAAAATGTATAAAGAAAATGTGATGAATTTTGAGTAATGACTGGATTAGGCAATAGGATTGTATTAATGTTAAAATTTCAGGTTTTTATCATTGCACTACAGGGCCATATTTGGAAATACATACCTACTAAAATATCTAGTGTTAAAGGGGTACGATGTCTCCACCATGCTCTGAAGCGTTGAGGGGGGCGGAAATGTGTGTAAACACACACACACAGGTGCGCACATGCACACACATGCACACACACACACACCGAAACAGAGAAAGCGAATGGCAGGGAGAAAATGAGGCAAAACGTCAACAGTGAATATATCTGGCTGAAGGTCATGGTGGAGTTCCTTGTACCATTCTTGCAAATTTTTCCTAGTTTAAAATCGTATCAAAATAGAAACTAAAGAAAAATGATGATTTTTGGAACTAGATAGAGGGTGATTGTGCAATATTGTAAATGTACTAAACGAAGTAATTTTAAAATGTTTAATTTTATGTTAGGTGAATTACACCTCAGTAAGAATAAAAATAATAAAGAGAGTCCCAAGAGACTCTCCATAATTCCAGAGGCCACAGTTGCCTTAGCTCAAAATGGAAACAAGTGACAGGCATAAACTGTTAGATGGCAAGCCATCAGCATGCCCAGTGGCCACAAGACAGTCTCCTGAAAACAAGGGTCAACTTCTTGTCCTGAGAACCGTCTCTGAACCTACCCTAAGCCTCTACCCATCCCAGATCCAGGCTAAGTCACTGAGAAGGAGGATGTCTACCTCACCCCTTGGGGGTGGGTGTTCACCACACCTGCCCTCTCTGTGGGCTACTCTTCACATTTTAATTAAATCATCTGGCATTACCTGAGGCAGCTCTGTCTGGCATTTTCTGATTGGATTGCCTTTGAGTCTCCCTGTATGAGCCAGGACTTTTGACAGAAATGTAATCTTAGTTACAGAAACAAGGGGTCAATTCATATAAAATTGAACTGGGAGATATATATAAAGACCAGTATACCCAGGACATAATACCACACTCCACACATAAAGAAATTCTCAATAACTATTTGTCAAAAAAAGAAAGCAGGAATGTATTGCAGCCCTCATATCACAGATAAGTATGTGATGCTCAGAGAGGTTAAGTAATTTGCCCAGGGTCACACAGCTAGTAAGTGCCTAAATGGAGGTTTGATTGCAGGTCAGTTGACTCTAAAGTCAGTACTTTGAACAGTGGCCGGGGAGGCCATGGTCAGTGCTACCCACAAACCATACCCTCCGATTACTACCATCTTTCTTTGAGAAAATGTGGTGTAACTTATGGTTGAAACAGACATTGCTGAGCACTGCATCCCTAGCAAAGGAAATAGTTATTTTCTCAGTAGAGAAAAGAACACAAAATACACATAAAACATGTGCTTATAAAGTACCAAATATTTCAAATGTGTATGCCAACATAGAAGGTGTATTTCCTCGCTCCAATTGTGCCCCTCTCAAATAAGAAAAAAAAATTAAAAACACGTTTGCATCCGTTTGGCCCAAACTTGGATGATCAGGCTTGAAAGGTAAGAGGTGACCAGCTAAGGGATGGGGTTTGGCGGGAGCTTCCCACAGCCCACCCAAAGCCACGGGAATGTGCTGCCCCCTGGTGACGACGTGAGGTAATCAGCTCAGCACAGTGAAGACTAGAGCTTCATACCCTCTCGGTTTGGTAACATTGGCAGAGTTTTATATACTGGCAGACACAGTAGGGCAGATTCTAAGCAATCACTATAACAATCACAATCCCACCCCATTCACTTGCACTTAAGTGCGCTCTTGAGGCAGGGAGAGAAAATGGCAGCGGAACAGCTCTCAGCACATTTAAGGTGGGAAAAGGCTAAAAATGACAACATAGGAAGATAAATAGACCATGAGTGCTCTTGTGCGCTCTCCCTCTTTCTCTTTTCTTTCTCTTTCTCTCTCCCTCCCCCCTTCCTCTCTCTCTCCCTCTCTCTCTCTCTCTCTCTCTCTCTCACAGCACTTTTTCATTTGCATTCCTGAGTTTTCTTAACCTTTTACTTAGCAATATGGTTTAGAGTAAATAAGTTTTAAAAGCCCAGAGGCTTAGGAATGACACAATAATTGCTGAATTTTGGTGTCCCTTCTTACCCTGTGTGAGCAGGTTCCCTAACCTCAGTATAGTATTTTTGAGATATAAAACAAGAGACAGAACATCTATTTCATGTTAGCTGAGAGCAGTATGTCAAACGCGCTGGAGGGGCCCTCACATGTGGTAAGTATACAAACAACATTTAGTTCCTCTTTCCTCCTAGGCTGGCACTCCATAAGGATGGCTCATATCTTTGCTATGAGAAATAAAGCCATTAGGCCTTTAAAAAAAAAGAGCTATACTTGCTTTTTTTTTTTTTTTAATGCAGAAACCCTATAAAAATGTCAAAAAGGACTCACACACTGAAGCTATGCTGAAAATGCAAAGACCAACCTGTGTGTAGTCAAAGTGATTGGTGCGTTAACACACTATCATGGAACAATTTTCAATGGAGACAGTTTAGGAGCAGACATCCTAAAAACTGCCCAGAAGGCCTGATGAAGGAAGGGAAGCTGCTGAAGAGGAAGATGATCTGGTGAAGGAGGAGGAAGGGGGAAGAAGAACAGGTCTATCAAGAGTGAGCCACACGTTCGTTTCCACAGCAACTAAATACATCAAACAAAAATAAAACCCACTGTAAAGAAAAATCGTAAACATTCTGCCAGTGTTCTTCGTAAATAATATTGTTTCAATAATTAATGTCATTTTTTGATATACTGCCCCTAAAGCATTTACAATAAGGTCGTGACAATGAGGAGGAAGAGGCAGGTAGAGAACAGAAGGGACCCAGAGTCCCAAACCTTTATTTGTCCACGCACTAAACATGCATTCAACTCTTATCAGGGAAAGAGACAAGAAAGGCCTAGAAGCTGACCTCCTGTTACTCCGGATCCAGCAGAGGAGAGAGAGAAATAGGATGATAAATTGGAATTTTCTCTATAAAGTACAACAGGACAGATGTGCTCACATCTGTACAGAAGTGGCAGGAAAGAGGGAAGCGTCACAGTCTATTCCCCCAACACCCTCAACTTTCTCATTTCACGAAGTACATTCCAGACTTATTTTTTTTTCCCTCAAGGCCAAAGAGAATAAGGTTTAGAAGACGAAAAGGTGGACAGAATTATCCTATCTGCTTCTATTTCATTGGTAAAAGTATAATAAAATAAAGGCAAAATACCTTATCTTTACCCTTATATAATAATAATAGCTTACATTTATAAAAGATCTATTATATATTATTAGATACAACTTCAGAAATTATATGTTTTGTTTCTAGAATTTCCATTTGGTTGCTTCCTACTGTTTCCATTTCTCTACTGAGACCTCTAATTTCTCTGCTAAGATTCAAATTCTTTGAAAACATTGTTTGTTTTTATCATTGGGGATAGTTATTACAGTCGTTTTCAACCTTTTGTCTGTTAGTTTCAACATCTGGTTCATCTGAGAGCCGAAGCTGATTGCTTTTCTTTTGTCTTCATTCTCCATGATCTGGGAATTTGGGATTCTTTTCCAGATATTATGAATGTTAGGTGGTGAAGATTCTGGATTCTGTTTTTTTCTGCAATTAGTGTTGCTTCCTTTGTTTTACAGATAGTTTTTTCTTGTCTGTGCACAAACTCCAAACTGTTTCTGGGGCTACAACTCTGGTCTTAGTGAGATCTTCTGTCCATAGCTAAGCTGCTTTGAGTAGGTTCTATGCATGTGTGGTTCAGAGTCAGAGATGTGGGGAGACACAGTTTAGGGGTGCCCTTTCTGGCTACCTTTGTGGTCTGGCTTCAGGCACTAATGCAACAACTGCAGATAACCTAAATAAATTGATGGACATCCCGTGTTCATGAGTTAGAAGGCTTTATACCGTTAAGATGGGATAGCAATACTCCTTCCCAATTGATCTACAGATTCGATACAATCCCCATCAGTAACTCAGCTGTCTTCTGTGTAGAAATTAACAATATGGGCTCTTATAAATTGCTCTACATAGTCAAGGCAAAAAATTAATATGTTGCCTGGAAAGCCATACTTTCCAGAGGATAAAATTATTGTAAGCCAAGGCTTAAAAGATCCATCTAAATCAACCTGCTTTGGTGGAAACCTTTTAATATGTTTAAGAAGTCCATCATGGTATGGTGGTTCCCACCTATAATCCTAGCACTTCGGAAGGCTGAGGTGGGCAGATCGCTTAACACTATGAGTTTGAGAGTAGCCTGGGTAATATAGCAAAACCCCATCTCTATCTCCCCAAAAAGACAAAATTAGCCCAAGTGTGGTGGCATGCTACTCAGGAGGCTCAGGTGGGAGGATCACTTGACCCCAGGAGGGTGAGGCTGCAGTAAGCCATGATTATGCCACTGCACGCCAGCCTGGGCAAAAGAATGAGACCCTGTCTCAAAAGAAAAAAAAAAGTCCATCACAAATTACTTCATCCTTTTTCCTCTTGTTCTACATATTTGACTAATCTTCATATCTATTAAATAGGAAGTCACAATTTATAACAAGTCTCTCTATTATAACTAGATGGACAAATAGAGTATAGGCTAATGTGAAACATTTTGCATTTCCATTCCCATCGTGTCATTAAAAACTGTCTTAAACAGCAGAGTTATTTTGAATCAAATATGATCGCCTAAAGGCAAAGAATCTACAGATTACGTTGAATTTGTGGTCAATCTTTATTCGTAGCAGAGCAGCAGCTAGCTAGAGTTTTAAAATAGAAACCATTTCTATCCTTTTAAAAGATATTACAACAGAATTTGATACTGAGCCCAGAATATTTAATAGGGAGGTCTAACTAGTATCATTTATAGAGATGAAAGCTTTCATATTACTCATTCTTCCCATTTACTACTTGTTAAAATAACACTGTACTTTAATTTTCATGAAGTAAATGAATAGTCCTGAAAAAAATAATAAGTATGTGATATCTGAGTTTCAAGTAAAGGTCCATTTTTTGGGCAGGGGGTTGTGGTGGGCATGCTAAAGGACCACATAACCCTGGATATGCCTGATTGTGCCAAGGTGGTTACGTGAGCCAGACAAGATTTTCCATCCAGAAAATTTGAAGTACACTTCTTAGGGATCATTTCTATAGGTCTATTTATAATAGCACACAAAAGGATGAAATAGGAATAAATCTGCTGGGCACAGTGGCTCATGCCTGTAATCCCAGCACTTTGGGAGGCCGAAGTGGGTGGATCACAAGGTCAGTTGATCGAGACCAGCCTGACCAACATGGTGAACCCCGTCTCTACTAAAATACAAAAAAAAATAGCCAGGCATTTTGGTGCATGCCTGTAGTCCCAGCTACTAGGGAGGCCGAGGCAGGGGAATTGCTTAAACCAAGTGGTGGAGATTGCAGTGAGCTGAGATTGTGCCACTGCACTCCAGTCTGGCGACAGAGCAAGACTCTGTCAAAAAAAAAAAAAAGTAATAAATGTAAAAGATAAAGTACAAAATTTATACTCTGAAAACTGCTACACAACACTGTAGAAATAAATTAAAGATGACCTAAAGAAATCAATGGGCATCCCATGTTCATGAATTAAAAGGCTTTATATTGTTAAGATGGGATGGCAATAGTTCTCCCAAATTGATTTGCACTTTGAATACAATCCCTATCAGTAACTCAGCTGACTTCTGTGTAGAAATTAACTAGAAGATCCTAAAATTCATGTGGAAATTCAAGAGACCTTCCATAGCCGAAATAATCTTGAAAAAGAACAAATTTGGAGAACACACACTTTCTGATTTCAAAACTTACTACAAAGTTTCCATAATCAAGACAGTGTGGACTTGACATAAGAATAAACATATACCAATGGAATCCAGAAATAAGCTTTCACATTTATAATCAATTAATTTTTGACAAGGGTGCTAAGGAAATTTAATGAGGAGAGAGCAGTTTTCAGCAAATGATACTGGGGAAACTAGATATCCACATGCAAAAATGAAGTTGGACCCATTCCTTATGCCATATACAGCTAACTCAAAATGCATCAAAAGACTAAATGTAAGGGCAAAAATTATAAAACTATCAGAAGAAAATGTAGATATACATCTTCATGACCTTGAATTGAACACTGATTTCTTAGCTATGACACCAAAAGCACAAGCAATAAAATAAAAAATAAACTAGATATATATCAAAATAAAAATCATCAAAAAACTTCTATGCTTCAAAGACACTCTCAAGGAAGTAAGAAGACAATCTACAGAACGTGAGAAAGTTTTTGCAAGTCATATCTGATAAGGACTTGTATCTAGAACACACAGAACCACCACAACTCAGTGATTAACAGCCCAATTGATAAGCAAGCAAAGAATCTGAACAGACATTTCCCCAAAGAAGTTATAAAAATGACCAATAAGCAAAGGAAAAGATGCTCAAATGTTATTGGCCATCTGGTAAATGAAAATCAAAGCCATAATGAGATATCACTTTCCTCCCATCAGGATGGCTATCAGCGAAAAGTCAGATATCAACAAGTGTTGATGAGGACCTGAAAAAGTTGAAATCTTCATAAGCTACTGGTGAGCATATAAACTGGTGCAAGCACTTTGGAAAAGTCTAGCATCTCCTCAAATGGTTAAACACAGAGTCAGTATGTGATACAATCATCGTGCATTTAAGTTTAGAACCAAGAGAAATGCAAGCATACACCCACACAAAAGCTTGTACACAAGTGTTCATAGCAGCTTTAGTCATAATAACTAAAACTAGAAACAACTCAAATACTCATCAACTGATAAACAGATAAATAAAATGTGGGATATGTGTGTGTAGGAGAGAATAAAATCAGACAATAAAAAGAAACAAAGAACTAATGCATGATACAACATAGATGAACCTCGAAGACATCATGCTAAGTGAAAGAAGCCAGTAACAAAAGACTACATATTGTATGATTTCATTTGAAACATCCAGAATAGACAAATCTATAGAGATAGTGGACTAATGGTTGCCTGGGGCTGAGAATGAGCAGATTGGGGTGACAGCTAAGGGGTCTTGTTGGGGTAATAAAAATGCTCTAAAGTTGACTTTGGTGATGCTGTACAACTCTGTAAATACACTAAAAGCACTGAACTGTACATTTTAAATGCGTAAATTATATGGTCTATAAATTAAACGTCAATAAAACTGTTAAAATATGAGTTGTGTTCTCAGTTTTACACATTTTGTAAAAGTGATTAAATAAAATTTCCTAATTCAACTCCATTCCTCTAATAACATTTTATGCTTTTAGTGCACTGCATTTAATAACTTTATTTACTATAGTTATTACTATAACCAGCTTTTTATTATCAGTCATCTACTCCAAATGAATTCTGATAGTAAAAAAAAAAAAAAATGACAGTGCAGGTAAACTCTATTACCGTAAATATAAGGTCGTAGGTGCACTGAAATGCAATAATTTGGCCATTTCAATGAAAGAATGCCTTAGCTAATTTTTGTGAAGACTAAAAACTGTTAGGCACTTGAATTCACAGTGATGAGACAGCACAGTTAAAAAAATATATAATAACAACACAAGGCCATTCCTCAAGGGAACTCCCTGAATATTCATTGTCTAGAAATTTCTAACCCAGCCCAAACTGGGGCATCTGAAGGACTCTGGTTAGTCAATGCCAATAGGTCTCCTCTGTCTAATGATTTCTATCACCTTGCGACAAAAATCTCTATTCACAGAGTTAAAAAAAAAAAGGCATCAAAATCTTGTCTTCAATGGCAATCAAAATCACTTTTACCATGCTTTAGAAATTACAAACTTCACATACTATGCCTTTTTGATCTCTAATAACTTTTTAAAGCGAGAGTGTTTAAAAGCATTATCACCACTTTGCAAATCAATTAGCTGAGGTTCAAAAACTAATGATTTGACCAAACGAATCAGGAAGAGATGCAGAAGACAGAGCCCCAATCCTTAGGTTCCAAATGACACTCATTGATGAGATGTACTTATAGAACTGGATTATGCCACTATCCTTTGTTAAATGAAGTTGTACCTTACAGTCATTTATTCAAAGAGGGGAAGTGCTTAACATACAGACTGTGGTTCTTGTTAAAACAAAACAAAAAAAAAACCACACATTCACAGGCTACTGGAGGAAGATAAAAATAACAATAATAAAAAATAATAACTAAGACCAAGAGAATACTATAACAGGGAGAGAGGAAATGTGGCTGTGGGGATTTATAGAAAAGGCATCTTAAGAGGTTTTTTTTTAACTGTAAAATTAATAAAGAAAAAAGAAAACCTTTAGCGTTATTGAGGGTTCAGTCAAACAGCCACTTTCTAAGACTAATGGTAAGGGTTTAAATTGTCACCAGTTCTGGAAAATTTTACAATATGCATGAAAATCTTGAAAAACACAACCCAAGGACCACTAAATCTTGCTGGGGATTTTAGGGTATGAAATGCTTGGATGTGTCCCCCTCAGTCAAAGCCATGACTGAGCCTTCCATGAGAAGCTTCTATTGGATAAAAATGTAGATGAAGACAAGTTTCATCATTGCTGCAGCTTAGCTCATGTGTTTCTGAGATTTTCATTAACTGTCTGATAATAACTAATTGTTTTAGTCCTTCTCCTGCTGAATTATACTTACGATATAAAATATGCCCACCCCTGACCAAGGAACTGCACTTACAGAGATTAAGCTGTATGTATGTTTGCTGTGGCACTGTATATAATAATTTTTAAACTGGTAACAACATACACATTCAAAAAAAAAGAAATTGTTTAAAAGAATTTGGTAATTGTATATGGAACACCATACTTTTAATCATGATGTTTGAATGTTTATGTACATGAAAAAGATTCAAAATGCATTGCCATGGGACAAAAGAATTTAAAAAACTATATATGATGGACAGACAGTGCAGGCATAATATGTATCCTTAGAAGAATCAGACTTTTGGCCTCCATCAACAGATGGAGATTCTAATGTGAACACGAGCAGGGAAGAAAAGAATCCTTTTGAGAAACAATGGTTTCTGCAAGGCATTCCAAAGGAGATCCAAGTGATTTACTCAAAGGAGACACTTGCTTGAACTCTGAAGCTAATGAAAAATGAGTGTATATAACATATGCTATATACTCAAGAAAGACACAGGGGAGTTCATGGGAACCCAAGGAAAGACATAATGAATGCTGAGACCTCTGGGAAGGAGAGAAGGTTGCTCTCTTGGGGCTATATGGGTATGTAACTGTGATTATTCAAAGACATGAGCTCTAAACTCTCTCTGTGAAATCATATTGTTACCTAGCTTAAGCAATGAACTCCCAAAAGAATGAGAGACACAGCTCCAGGAAGGAATTCAGGGAATCTTACATAATAAATTATTGCTAAAACTTGAAAAACAAAAAAATAAAATAAATGGCAACAGATTTTTGTGGAACAAATCAAGTACATATTGAGCACATCATGCAATAATTTATAACGCCTATGTCAGTCCCAAGTTACAATGCTGAATAAAATATTATCATCCTACATTTTTATCTAAAAACTGACATGATCAGTTTGGTTTTTATGGATGCGCCAGAATGTAAACCTCTAGAAAATCCTGAAGAATCTGCCTGGTTAAACAATCCTGGACTACAAATCTCTACAGACCATACGAAATCATCAGATTTCTGGAGACACTTTATTGTTTTGTCCCTACCAAAAAACAAAACAAAAAAAAAAAGAAAAGAAATGATCTCAGCAGAAATTCTATAATCAATGAAAGAGCAGCAGCAAAGGCTCTTTATCAATAGATCAATATTTATAAATAACAACGCAAGTGATAAAAATTTTACAAAGACATAAAATGAATATTATGCTAATGATAGGCTACTGATCATTTAAAAATTACTTTGCTTCAGGGCCACATATTTCATTTGTTTGCAGGTTGCATGTGTATTAATCTCCATGGATACTAGTAATAATCATCATCATTTAATAATCTTAAACTAATGTGAAGAGAAGTCTCAACATGCTTTCTACAGGGATATGTTTTTTAATCAAAGTTTAATACCTAAAACATGAAAAAAGAAAATCCTTCATTATGGTCCATCAGATGAAGCTAAGCATATAATAAGATGGTATCATAAACTATTCTATTCTAGGTTTTCACGTAGAAATTTTGTTATTTATTTATTTATTCAGAGACTGAGTCTCACTCTGTCACCCAGGCTGGAGTGCAGTGGCACAAGCTCGACTCACTGTAATCTCCGCCTCCAGGGTTCAAGTAATTCTCCTGCCTTAGCCTCTGGAGTAACTGGGATTATAGGCGCCTGCCAATCATGCCTGGCTAATTTTTGTATTTGTAGTAAAGACAGAGTGTCACCATGTTGGCCAGGCTGGTCTCAAACTCCTGACATCAGGTGATCCACGCACCTCAGCCCCCCAAAGTGCTGGGATTACAGGTGTGAGCCAGTGAGCCCGGTCCGAAATTTTATTTAAAAAATTCATTTTGAGAAAAATTTCAAAAAGCTATATGATTGTATTTTCATGAAAGCATACTTACTTATACAAGCATAGAAAATATCTGGAAAGATATATATAGAACTATAACAATGTTTTCTTTACATATGTAGAAATATGGCTGAATTTTATCTAAATCATTTTGGTTACCTACATTTCTGAATTCTCGAAGCCCATTCTGTTTCAGAATTAGAACAGTTAGTTTTGTTTTGTTTTGTTTGTTTATTTTTAAAAAAACTAAATCAAAGAAGCTAGAAAAATATAAACAAAAATCTATCTTGTGGAAAGAAGGAAGAAGTATTTAAAAATAGAAAGTACAATATAAAAAATAATTGTTTCAAAAATGTTCTTACATTTTGACCCAAGAGTGTAACAATCTAAGGAAATAATCCTCAATGTGGACAAACAGTTATTCACATAAGTTCATGGAACCCCTTCTTGTAATATAAAAAAAAACCTAAATATATAGGAGAATGTTTAGATAAATTATGGTTCAACCACTTAATAAAATGTTATCTGGCCACTGCACGTAATGTTTACCAAGGTGTACTGAGAACATATGGAAATGTTAGGAAATCAAACATAGAGGTCAGTCTCCACTGTGTAAAGGACAGGGTTCACAGAAGAAGGAAAGAGGCTAACGGTAGCAGTGTTTGCCTGTGGAAGGGGGGACTATGAGTGTTTTCCTGTGTGTGTGTTTTTCACAATTTCCTCTCCCAAGTTTTCACCATAGGGATCTGTCACATTGATTAGCAGAAAGAAATACTGGTAAAAAGTGGGCCGGGTGCAGTGATTCACGCAGATAATCTAGCACTTTGGGAGGCCAAGGTGGGCAACTCAGTTAAGGTCAGGAGTTCAAGACCAGCCTGAGCAATATGGCAAAGCCCCATCTCTAGAAAAACTACAGAATTTAGCCTGGCATGTTGGTACATTCTTGTAATCCCAGCTACTTGGGAGGCTAAAGTGGGAGGATCACTTGAGCCTGGGTGGCAGAGGTTGCAGTGAGCTGAGACTACACCGCTATACCCCAGCCTGGGCGACAGAATGAGACTCTGTCTCGAAAAATACACACACACATACATACACATATACATATACATACACATACACATATACATATACATATACATGTATATGTATTTTTTAAAGAGTGGAAAGAAGTTCATGAAATCAAAATACAAAACATTGCAGATGTGTGCTCGGACATAAAAATGGAATTTTTGTGAGGGATTTGAAGAATTCAACCTGAAAATTACCACTTTGCTGGGTTTGTATTATCTTGTAAAAAGTGCTGAGGACTTTGTGAGTGCTCTGACCACTTCCCACCCCCTGCCCCAGGATTCTTGGTGACAGAGGAGGCTCAGGGAGGCCAAGCAGACTCAAAACCCCGGCACTGGGTGGGGCTACACCGCCCAACCCGCACAGCGATCGTATGCAACCAAGACCCCTGCCTCTCTATGGTCTGCCTGATATTTTCACAGAAATCTCCTTTAAGATGGAGGTAATTTTTTCTAACATGTAAACTGAATAAGAATAAAAAGGCATTATATAAGCAGTGATGGAGGGCAGGCAGCACAGAGCGTCACCCCTCGGGTTAACGACGTGCTCTGCCAGGGGTTATCAGAGTGACATGGAGACTGGAGTCACCGCTGGGGGGTTCCTTGCAGGAGCTTAGAGGCACAGCCTCCTTGGTAACTGGCAGCTTTCTGCAGCACACTCATACTCAGCACTAAAAATAAGGCAGCACTATCTATACAGTGTGAGTCACTAAGAAACGGTGAAAATAGGACTGCACCAATGGCCTGCTACGGGAAGAGTATCAATTGTGTTTCCCGGCTCTTACAAACAAATCAGAGCCCCTGTGTGACGGGCCATCCTCTTTCCAGTTTTCTCCGTCACCATTTTCTCTCCTTCTGGCAGATGAGCACACACATGCACACACACTTGTGCACACACACATACATATATGTACATGCACATCAAGTGACTCTGGTTCACGCTTAGAAGAAGCCACTCTAGACTTCGCCAAACAATCTCACCCAGTGCTGCCTCAGCAACTTGCCCCTCTAAATACATCTCATTGGCACTTCTCATCCAGAATGCTCTGGAAAGCCCTGACTCTCCTGGGGAAATTCTCCAGAACAAGCACGGAACTGACACGTGAAGACAGGAGTCCTAGGTGTCACATACTGGATGTATGTCCTGGCCAGTTTATTCTCTGTTCTATAGTTTCCCAGCTCCCTTTTCATTAAAATAGGCTAACAAAACACTTGCCTGGTTACTGTAAGTGTCAAGCAAATGTTAACTTGTGCTCAGTATTTTTATTTCCAATGGTTTTCTGTCTATCTCCAACTGAAAGTCCGGACAGTAATTCAAATATCCTTTATCCTAAATGGAACAAGCCAGCCCCTTCCCAAAGCTGTGTCTCCTATCTGCACAAAGAGCAACCCAGCTTCCTGGCCACATAAGCTGTGCAACACTCCCCATATCCAATCTGGTACCAAGCCCTGTGCTCCACACATTTTCTTTCACATTTGTTTTTTCCCTTTCTATTCCCCTGCTATTTCTAGCTTCAGCCAATATCACCTCCAGCCTCTTCCAACTTTCTGCCGTCTTTTTACTACCACCAAGGTGAAATTCTCAGCTTTAACTGCATTATTTCCTAATTTACAAATTATCAAATATCATCCAAACACCATAGCACATAATCTTTTATGGCCCAGCCTCAAAGGAGCAGAAATTAAAGGAAACTTCACATTTTTCCACTTTCCACTCCTTGTTGTCACCCACGCTCCTCCTCCTCCACAGCTCATTCATGTCTGAACACTACCTATCCTTTAAGGTTCATCTTCAGTGTCTTCTCCACTGTAAAATCTCAATGAGTCTTCAAACAAATTATCCTTAGCTCTGTTTAGAATTTCAGAAGTACTTTAGTCTATCTGTATGTTTCTCATAGTATATACCAACTTCGACCTATAAGTAAACCAGTCTCTCTTCCTGACTGGTAGAATCCTTAATCGATCTACTCACTCATTCATTCAGCACACACTTACCATATGCCTATCCAGCGGCAGGAATTGTGCTGTGTGCAAGGGATGCCAAGGTGTGCTAAGCAGACAAGGTCCTATCCCTCTGGGGAGGACATGAGGTTTGTGAGCAAGTACAAACTACATGCTGAAACAGGAGTAGGACCTGGACTGGGAGAGCTCCCAGCAGACTCCCCGTGTCCAATCTAAGAATGCAACACTCTCAGTTCTGAACTGAGAATTGTAGAGGAGAGGGGATGAGAGTTCAGGAGACAGAACAGCACACGTGAGGTCCAGAGCAACAGGGAGTTCACTCAACAATAAATTCCATGAAGGCCTTGGCTTCTCCATGATCCATCTTTGTGACTAGAGGCCTGTCCATACATTGCCTTAAATATCATAAATTCTCCTAAATGTTGGTTGCATGAAAAAATGAATTAATATATTAGTCTCTTATTTTTAGTCTAGATTAAACTCCAATATGACCCTGTTCCATGGCACCATCCGTTATTATCAAGGTTCTCTACAGATGGGAGGCCATTTTTCAGTGAGCCACTCAGATCAGATGGAGGAAATTCACAGGCCCCTGTCCCACACCTTGGATGCCTTTTTGGATGCCCAGCCATGCCCAGCTGGCTGGAGGTGGGGCTCCCTGCAATGAGCAGCAGGTGCAGGAATCTGCGATGATTCCCAAAGTAAGGAAGAAATGTGCCTCCTCCCACAGGTTTCTTCTCTGCAAAAGCTGGTGTGGCTCTTCTCCTAAAAGACCTGGTCCCAGATGTACGTACTAGATGCCCCTGAACTTTAAAAGCCATAGTGCAGAGGCCTCCCTCTTCTTGGTCCTCATTTTCCAGTCCTTTCCCTCTGCCCTAATGCTCATAAGTGACAAGGAACGGCTGTAATGGGAATGAGGGAGAACCCTTTGAGAAGCAAGGGAAAGCTTTAGTATATGACATCAGAGATAAATATTTAAAAAGGCTGGGGGGATTGAGAGAACCAAATTCAAAATTGCTAACTTCAGGCTCCATCCATCAACAATAGGTGGCAAAAAATGAAGGCTGATTTCTGGATTATCATGAAGCAGGAAGATGAGGATTCCGGACCTCAGTCAGGATAACACTTAATTTCTTGCTGCTTTGCTCTAGCTGTGCAGCAAGGTCATCAACAGATGAACAACATCGAGAAAGCAGGCAGAGGCTCAATAAGCAGAGAATGGAGACAAGGTCTCCTGGATTTACCTGAATTGAATGTAAAGAGAGACTGAGACCTTTCAGCCAGCACGTTTTCTTTTCCTTAAATAGCAAGACAGCACAGCCTCCAGGCTGAGGCTGGGGAGAGGACTGGCATCAGGGTGAATGGGGCCAAATGCTGGCCTGCCACTTGCTTGCTGTGAGCATTAGGGAAGGATTGACAGCACCTCTGGAAAACCGGAAGCAATGCTGCTTTCAGCAATAGGCAAGCACGATTTTGCTTTCTACCCCCAGATAGAAACGTGGCCTTGCTCCTGCTGGGTTTAGCTTGAGATCCAGGAAGGACAATATCATGTGCATGTTCCTTTAAGAAGCAACAAGTAGGTGGTTGGCATGTGGTCTTCATTAATGGGAATACCATCCTGAGTCTGGAAAGGCCACAGTGAGACAAGCATTTGGTGGCTTTACCAAAGACTCCGAGGGAGTGGAGGGTGTCCTTGGTATGGGAGGCTAGAAATAAAGCTTCACTGAGATCTGCTACTTTCATCTATGTCACTGCCTTGCTCCCATGAGTGTCTGCCTGTGACTAAACAACCTGAGAACAAAAATTCAGTCTGCATATGTCTTCTCGTCCTGCTGAAACACGACAGCCATTACAGGCAGGTTTCAGACCTTCAGAAGCCGTAAGCCTCCTTTTCTTCATCTCCAAAATAGACATCATAATCCTTGCGTCTTGTGTCTTGAGTCTTGTGGAGACAGAATGAGATACTGCATATGGGAACTTGCTGGCCCAGGTCCCAAAAAGTCCCCTGGATGCTACTGCTGCTGGGGGTGGCTGCTGCAGCTATTTTCTTACTGGGATAAGACCAATGAACACCCTAGCAGGACACCTAAAAATGATAGATACTCAGCCGTCTAGCCAGTTTGGTAATGTACACATTTAAAGAGGAGGGACAGGAATAACAAGAAAGCAAAGGGTTAATAAATACCCTTACCCTTTCAACCATGTTGTCCCGAGCACCAACTCGGGAGTGTGTGCCACTTCTCATTGGAAAGTCTGTAGGTTTGCAGAGTTCATGGAAGATTCTTCCTGCTCCTCTTTCTCTCGTCTTCAAAATGAACAAGTACAGAAAGTGTGCAGAGATGCCCGCACAGGGCCAGTTCTTATGTAACCATGTGATTCTCAAATTGGTTCTTGTCCCTTCCCATTGGAAAGGTTCTGACAGTCTTCCTACACATACAAAATGCCATCCTCAGAATTAGAATCCCACGCCATGAAGCCAGCTCCTGGCGTAAAAATTACTTCCTGGCAGACGTGAAACAGACATGTCCGAGTCTGGACGCTGTGCGCACACCTCTTCTCCCGAGGTCACATCACACTGAATCCAGAGGTAGGAAGGGCACTGTGACAAATGGTCACCACTTGGAAAAATGGAAAATGAAATGAAAAGCGGTGCAACAGCACACTGTCTCAGGGGAAAGGATAAAGATAGAAGGCAGGCTAGCTTCGCGTGGAGCTGTTTGATGGCCGTGAAAAGCAGGGTCAATGGGAAGCAGGTAACTGGATCACGGGACTCTTAACTGGTCATTCCTTCCCTCTCTTGCCTGCAACCCAGAATAGCCAGCACTGCTCTCGGGGTGCTTTGATATGATCCTACTAGAGGCAAAATCACGAGTCCAGGCACCTACAGAAAATCATCGGAGGAAGAGGTGCTGGATGCCTGTAACTACCTATCCCAGGTACCAGGACCTCATCACCACTCAGCCCTGCCAGACTCTGATGGTCCTTTGTCCTAGCACTGCCCAGCCTACGTCCAAGGCACTCCCCAAAAGGTATTATCATCCAATTGAAAAGCGCTACCTGTTGTGGACAGCAACATTCATTTAATACACATTGTGATTTTAAGCCGTACCTGCTTTTGAAAATCTGCACAAGAGCAGGCACCAATAGGACGTCCTCAGCCATGTGCCTACATGCTAATTCCAGAGTAGCAAAAATGCAGAGCAAAAAATCCACCTCTTCCTTCACTGAAGAGGCTCTTTGGGGGGTCCAAAAGTCTCGCACTGCTAAGCAGTCTTAGGAAAATTCTCTAGAATTCAAGGACTTTGGGATATGTCACTCCTTAGGATTAGCTGTTCCTGAAGCCACATATTTCTACTCTCAGACCTGGCTGGTTATAGTCAAATGAAGACTGTCCACAGTCATCCAGGGTGTAAATGCATTCTGTAGACTCATTTCGACCATCAGATCCAAATGACAATCACCAACTGTAAAAACTTACTAAAATTGGCTCCATGCCAAGGTTTCTCAGAACGTAATATTGATTAACTCATTAATGTCCGTAACAAACCTGGGTGGGAGACACTACTATGTCCAACTTACTAATGAGACAAGGAAAGGTTAGGCAAATTGTCCAAGGTCACCCAGCTAACGAGCAATGAAGCTGGGATGCAAAACCAGGCAGTCTGGCACCAAAGGCTGCACTCTTAAAAGCTATGCTATATTAGCCTCAAACAGAATTGACTTGCTTATACATCACAAGACCCTGACGTTTCCTTGCCCTTGGTTTCCTATGCATCACCCTTGCACCTGCTGGATGGTGCCCTTTTGCTCCAAAGCCCCATGTGCAAAGAAAGGACGCCAAGGAAGTTTGCATGATACACTCAGAGATGAAAGACTGACACCGTTTAATATGCTGCCTCTCCTGCCACAGCCAGGGGACAGTTATTGGAGATTTTGAGCTAAAACGGGGAAGGAGGAAGATTCTGGCTGTAAAAGCATTCTTCTGAAGCTTCCAAACTTACCCACTTAGAAGAGTCCCCAGTAAGTCCTCCACCTCCTGAACACATCACAGTTGCTCTTTATGGAAGCGCCATCAGGCTGCGGCGTTTCTCACGCCCATGCCTTTGACAGGCGCGCCCCCTAGTGACCAGAGAACAGATTCAACCCTAACAGCCCACAAATGTCCCTCCGAAGGCACAGCAACAAGTGGTAAATAGGAAAGGAGTCTGGAAAAACAGGAGTGGAAGAAATCTGTCTCTTCGCCTAGTGTTCAATAACCATCCTGAGAAATTGTATCTGGAGTTAAAGTTAATTACAGCAAAAAGTAAGAGAGAAGATCGAAGGTCAAGTTTACCATGGCAATGGATCATAGGTCATTTGTTTTTGAAAGTTTTCCCTTAAAATAGTTGCTTTAACGATATGAAAATGGGCTGAACATGGTGTCTCACACGTCTAATTCTAGCATTTTGAGAGAATGAGGCGGGAGGATCACTTGAGCCCTGGAAGATGAAGGTTTCAGTGAGCCATGATGACGCCACTGCACTCCAGCCTGGGAGACAGAACAAGACCCTGTCTCAAAAAAAAAAAAAAAAAAAAAAAAAAAAAAAAAAAAGTTTCGAAAGTACAATTATTCATGCATCCCCCTTTCCGATGGAGTCCACAGGTCATGGGTGCTTCTGAAATGAATTATTCCCAGCAATCACTACTTCTCCCTGCTCCCTCCTATGCCAGGGTAGGAAGAAGGGGGTAACATATCACATATGAAAGTCATCAAACAGATGGAAATGGTGGCAACAGCACACACCCTGCAGCAAGTGCAAAACATGGGCTGGCTCTTCACCTGCTACAGTGACAGAGAGCTTGTGTTAGCACTCCCCAGGGGCCCCACTGCACCAGTTTCGGATGTCCTTTGTCAATGCAGCTGACAGCAAAGGCGGGTCACAGAAGAAAGGTCTGCAAGTATTCTAAGTGGACTTTTCAATCTCCCTACACCCCTAGGAGGTATGATGACGCTACACTGAAGTGGACATGGCCCCACGAGGCCTCGAGTTATCTGTGAAGAGCCCAGTGTGCAGAAGCCCTGCCCCGTGACTCAATGTACTTGTTTCACTTGGTTCAATGACAGGAATTAAATCTGAACTTCTTGGTTTTTTCAAGAGAGCTTTCCAAAGCTAACTTTTTCTTTTCTATGTGTGTAACTACAACTTTTCTTTTTTCCAAAGAGAAACAGGGTCTCACTTTATTGCCTAGGCTGGAATTCAGTGATGCAATCATAACTTGCTGCAGCCTTGACCTTCTGGGTTCAAGGGATCCTCTCACCTCAGCCTCCCAAGCAGCTGGGACTACAGTGGTGTGCCACCATGCTCAGTTAAAAAACATATATATATATATATATATATATATATATATATATATATATTTTTTTTTTTTTTTTTTTTTTTGTTCTAGTGACACAGTCGCACGTGTTTGCCCAGGCGGGTGTGTAACAGCTGGCCTCAAGGTATACACCCGCCAGAGCGACC
>CAUYLG010003017.1:0-14648 GCA_963573385.1 Cacajao melanocephalus
GTTCATTCCTTTTTACCCTTTTTTCTCTAATCTTGCCTTCTTGTTTTATTTCATTGACTTGATCTTCGACCTCTGATATCCTTTCTTCTGCTTGGTCAATTTGGCTGTTGAAACTTGTGCATGCTTCACGAAGTTCTCCTGTTGTGTTTTTCAGCTCCATCAATTCATTTATATTCCTCTCTAAGTTGTCCATTCTCGTTAGCATTTCATTAAATCTTCTTTCAAGGTTCTTAGTTTCTTTGCATTGGGTTAGTACATGATCTTTTAGCTCACAGAAGTTTCTTATTATCCACCTTCTGAAGCCTGATTCTGTCAGTTCATTGCACGCATTCTCCGTCAGGCCTTGTTCTCTTGCTGATGAGGAGCTGCGATCCACTGTAGGAGGAGAGGCATTCTGATTTCAGGTGTTCTCAGCCTTTTTGCCCTGGTTTCTTCCCATTTTTGTGGATTTATCCACCTGTCGTCTTTGTAATTGCTGACTTTCAGATTGGGTCTAAGTGGACTTCCGGCTTGTTGGTGATGAAGTTTTTTCTGTTTCTTAGTTTTCCTTCAGCAGACGCCCTTTCCCTGCAGAGGTAGGCTTTCCCGGGTTCAGCTGTGCTTACTGTGAAACTCTCAGTCCTCAGTGCTTCCAATTGCTGTTCTTGTGGGGATGGGACCAGCCAAGCCCAACTCAAAGGGCACCCAGTTGCGTATACTCCCTACTGAGAAGTGCCACGCCGTGCTGGGGCGCGGGCAAAACAGCTGTGCAGGCCAGAGGCGCTGGCGACCTGAGTGGCTCCTCCGTTGCGTAGCTCCCAGTTTGTGGGCAACAGAAATTCGTCTGAAATTGCGGTGTCCACACGCTCTCTGCGCTTTCATTGGGAGCTACAGTCCTAAGCTGTTGTTAATCAGCCATCTTGGATCTCTCTCCCGATATTCAGTTTTTCATGAGTATCCACTGACGCTTCATTTGCCAGATGTGTCATACACATATGTATTAATACAAAAATGTGATTTACTTCAGAGTTTAACCTAAGTAATTTTGAAATACATAAATAAGTGTATTTAACATAAATTTTGAAATAGGCGTGATTCTCATTTATTCCACAATTATAAGAAGTTGGAATACGTAATGAACTGGTTCATATTTTTTTCAAGCTAACATACAAAATAGAAGTATTAGAATCAATCTCTTATAAGGAGTTTTTCTTCTTTCTAAGAGAGGGTCTCCGTCTGTCACCCACGCCGGAATGAAATGGTGTGATCATAGCTCACTCGGCCTCAGCCTCAAAATCCTGGGCTCAGGCAGTTCTCCCACCTTAGCCTCCTAGGTAGCTGAAACCGCAGGTATGTGCCACCATGCCTGGCTGATGTAAAAGAAAATTAGAGATGGGGTCTTTCTATGTTGCCCAGGGTGGTATCAAATCCCTGGCCTCAAGCAGCCTTCCAAAGTGCTGGGTTTGCAGACATACACCAACACATCCAGCTGGAGATTCTTAAAGAAAGATTATCTCTTTTTTCAGTGGCCCAAAATGACAATTGCATTCTAATTTTAGGTAATCTGTGTCAAGTTAATTTAGGTTATTTAAAATTTCTCTGATTGAGAATTTCTACTACAAGCTTTTAAAGTAGAGTGCAAAGAACATTGTTCCTCAAAATAGAGGAAGAGTTTGTATTATTTGTTCATTTTCTTTCTTACTGGCATGAATATTTGAAATCATTTTGTAACAAGCAATATGTCTCAATTTTCTTTATTTACTACTTCCTATCTAGACACTTGATAGCCCCATGCAAAGAAGACATACATTCAGTTATACCACTTAGAGCATGCATCAATAAATCCATGCTGAAATTATCTTAGAGATGAGAACTTATGATATCCTCACTGAAACTATGAAATAAATTATTGTTTTAATCTCAGGTTTGACATACAAGGACTGACTGCCAGACCTTCTTATAATGTTTTAACTTACAAGTATTGTTCGAAAATGTTGCTTTGCTTAGCTATGATAATATATAGATTAGCCAGCAGTAGGCACATAAGTACAGTATGGGCACTGTATGCAAGTTACTGAGAAAATGTTTTTCTGTACATTTTCACCCTGCAATATTATGGAATAATTACCATTATTCTTTCTTAACATAAAGGTAGATTCCAGAAAGTTTCTTCCTATTTCTAGCACTGATTTAATTTGGAGGGCATAAGGACAATGAATGCATGGTGAAAAATGTTTATGAGTATATGAGTGTGTGTGTGTGTGTGTGTGTGTGTGTGTGTGTGTGTGTGTGTTGGTAGAAAGGAAATGTAGTCCTGGGAGAAAGGAAAAGTACTGAATTAAAACTTTCTTGATTGTTGCCGAGCACACTGTATTGCCAGGCCCCTGGATATAGTGTGAAGACTGTTCTCTACAAAACTCTAGGAGGCACAATTTTCATCAAATGCACAGCCAGCATGACCAAATGCAGTATGCCTGTATTAGGTAGCCACGTTTTTATCACCCAGAATACCACTGAGTCATGGACAGTAACCTGGCTTTCTTTTCTGTAAAAGTTATGTTAATAAAACTTGATTACCCTATTTAGAAGTTTATGTTAAATCAAGTTTAGCCTAAGCCTACTTCCTTACATATTTTAAGTTCAGCCTAAAGGTTTTTCTATACCTAGTGAACTATAATCTAAATGGAGGTGTAAATAGACTGTAACCTATTCTTGTGCCAAACACCAAGTTTTGGCCAATCAAAGGGGGCCAACTGTCCAAACTGTGTTCAAATTAGGCAAACATTAAAGTATAAACAGTCTGGTTGTTTTTGTACATCATGTCTGTTTTCGTTTTTGTTTTTGTTTTTTCTGAGACAAGATTTAGCTCTGTCAGTGCAGTAGGGCAATCTCAGATCACTGCAGTCTTTGCTCCAGCCTCCAGAGTAGGTGAGATTACAGGCAAGGGCCACTATATCTGGTTAATTCTTGTATTTTTGGTAGAGATGGGGTTTCACCATGTTGGCCAGACTGGTCTCCAACTCCTGACTTCAATTGATCCACCTGCCTTAGCCTCTCAAAGTGCTGGGATTACAGGCGTGAGCTGCCGCACCTGCCCCTATCCATTTTCTGTACGTCACTTTCCTTTTTCTGTCTGTAAATCTTCTACCACGTGGCTGCGCTGGAGTCTCTGAGCCTACTGTGATGCAGGAGGTTGCCCAATTCATGAAGTTTTCTTTGCTTAATTAAACTCTGTGAGATTAGTTTGCCTAAAGCTTTTCTCTTAACAGTATGAAGATGGAATTAAATTAAAAATAGGCCAAAATGTTTTGAAATAAACGTTAAATAAATGTCAACCTTTCACCGAGACCAGTACCACAAAGGTGAGGTAAGACTTTCAGCATGAGGAAATGAACCAAGAAAACCTGGAAATAAAAACAATGCACCACTGTCAAATACAAAACAAAACAGTAGAGCACCTAAAAATGGGGAACGGGAAGAGAAAGCAAAAAATAAATAGGTAATGATATGCATGGGAAATATTATAAGCATTTATTAGTGCATATCCTTTGTAAGTAAATATTAAAATCTGGCCTACATTAATGCAGATCCATTGGAGAAAGACTTCACAGCAGGAAGGAAACCTAAGTAAGACAGAAAAGATATATGTGAAGGTAAATGTCCTAAAGAAAAGAAACACAATTTTATGAGGTCATAGAATATAAAAATCTGTCTTAATCTGAGTGTCTAGAAAGTTCTAGACAGCTATGGAGCTGAGCTTTGTCTGGACATTGGAGGTCATTTCAGAGAGAGGTAATCCGCATGTGGGAAGAAACATGGCCTATCTGAGGAATTGGAGAGAGACCCATGCGATGGATGTTCAGAGAACCAGTTACTGAAAGAAGCCACAAGAATGGGCAGAACTACATGCAAACGAGTGGTTCTTTTGAAATTGTTTGGTCTGTAATTTAAAAGCAATAGGGTAGTCACAGAGATGTTTAAGTTGGATAATGTTTGACAGTGGTTTGAGGATGGGGTGTTTTTCAAATGGTAAGTTTCTCATTTTGAAAAGATGACGATGAATACAGTACAGAGAGCTGCTTTAGCAAAAGAAGGTATTGGGTGAAGGCAAAGGTGGCTGCTCTGTTGATGGCAATTTGTGCAGAGATTACTAATTAATTCTACATTAGTACTTTTAGAATTCAAGATACATTAAGATGATAATAAAGGAAAGATTTGGCATTGGATCACTGTGCAAGAGTCGATAGAAAGGAAGACAAGATTGCTGGCTTGTGCATCTAGAAGTTTGGTGATGTCATACCCTAGGACACGAAACACTGGAAAATGACCAGGTTTGAGATAGGAAAAGACGAGATGGATATTAGGAGAACAGTTTGGGACCTGTTAAAAGCAAGAATCTTTTTAAGATATTCAAATGGAAATGTTGATATGAGTCTGAACTCCAAAAAAGATTTTGAAAACGACATAAATTTTCTAGTTATTGGTATGTAGAGGACAGTGAATCACTGGTTTGAATGCAATGACTTACAGACAGGGAGAGCAGAAAGGAGAAATTAGTCTGAAACTAAGCCCCACAGAATTCCAGCTTTTAATGGCTCATTAATGGGTGGAGAAGGCTGAACCAATGGTGCCTGAGGGGTGGCTAGACAGCTCGAAGTAAAAAGTAGAAGCCAAGTGAAGTGAAAGCTTCAATAGGGAGGGAGTGCTGAACAGTGTCACACAGTGCTCAGGACCCCTTTATCATGATGACGGAGACATATTCCTTGGCCTCTCATCCAATTCAGAACATTTCCTCCAACAGGTGGGGAAAGATTGTATCAGTTAAAATGTAGCATGCCACTTGGAATTGAACAATGCAGAGTTAAACAGATATATGGATTACTGGCTTCCTTAGAAAAATCAGAAGGTGTAACATTGTGTCTGAAGTTTTATCATTTTCAGGAGTTTACTTAAGCAAATTTGGTAGCAACACTAGGCACATAAATTCATGTGTCTAGCATTACACCTAGCATTTACATTTTCATTAAAATGTAAAATCATTAGGAGAGGTATTAACTTATTATTAATACAAATGGTTGATTAGTAATCAGATGTGTTTTCATGGAAATGATAGCAGATGCATATTAGATTCCTAGACAGACAAAATATGCCAAAGCAAATCAGTTTGGGTGAATTGTTCCTTCATCAATTCCCATTTTTAGGCAGAGTTATGTATTTATTATCCCAGAAACAGACTAAAATTATAAAATTTAAAGGTGAATTGTAAGAAAAATAGGAAAGTAAGTGGGCAGCCTATAGGTTTTTCCTAGTAAAAACTTTCTTCTCTTTTATAAGGTAAATGAAGAGTGGAATTGTTCCAGGGATATAGGGACTTAGCATCTCTGTTAAGTATTTGTGGATAATAAAATATCCTGTTATTATAAGAGTGAGTAGGAAACTATCTTGTCTATAATATATCAATGCCATCTTTATATGATTAATTCATCGCATGAAAAATATACCCCATTCCTTCTAGTAAATATAGTAATTTTAATAAGATAGCATATCTTATATGCTTGTAATAATGTAGAAAATAAAATGATACCCAATTTCAGAGACTTGCTTACATATCTTTGATGGGTATTAAGATCAGAATAGAAAACAACTCTGCTAGAAGTTTATGCATTAAAGTTGTTTGGATAACCACTAAAAATGTTTCATTGAATTACATACTGTGTTTATACAAGACACACAGATCAAATAAAACATATAACAACACATGAGGCAAGAAACTTAAAGAGGCATGGTATTAAGATTATATAATGATTTTTATATAAAGATCCCATAGTCAAAGAGAGAAGCACATAAAATATTAAATTTTTCACAAGTGGGTTCTCCATGAGTTCTTCCCTGTTCCTAACCTGACTTCTTATTTTCAGATCTTACCTCCTCTCCATTATGACATTTTCTTCTAATATTCAAAGCTTCACTCACCTTTTGGAAAAAAGTCTCCCATCCCAAGCCTGTATCACATGCTCTCCTCCTAGAATATACTCCTGAAATCTGGAGCAGCTGGAAAATAACAGCAGGTTTTAACAGTACCATTATCCATCCCCCATGGCACCATAAGTCCCACAAAACACTCCAGGGCAGCACTCCATTGGTTCTCTCCTCTAGCATGATTTCAGAGATTTTCACCCTCGCCCTCTCCACAGTTCCCTTTGAGTCTTTGACTCTTCTTTGAGTCTTTTCCTCTATACTGTGTGTTCACACACACATTTACACTTGCACATGCACACAGTTGCTTAAACTGAAACTGTCGAGTTTTTCCATCTCTCTTCTACAAAGGCCATACTTTCTCAATGAAAAGCATTAATTTTTCAGAAGTAGGGCAATCCAAAGCCATATAAGGTGATAAAGAAATTGTTTTCTCACTATCATATACTTCAAAGAATCTAAGCAATAGATAAAGTGATTCACATTGGCATATAAGTAAGTCCAGATTCTTCATTCCTGGCTCTTAAATGAGGCACTTCAGAGTACACAATGCTGAGACATAGGGGCTACTGTCTGGGCTACATATATAATTATTTCTAATAATACTGTATACTAGGGTCTGATTTTTAATCAGGGGCCCACTTCACATTCAGGCTTGGAAGAGAGGGGAGGTTCTGTTGCAGTTACCAGTTTCTTCACACAGAAGTGAAAATGAGGCTTCACATTCTCCAACAGTTTGAAATGTTTTTCTTTTTCTTTTTGAGACGAATCTGGCTCTGTTACCAGGCTGGAGTGCAGTGGCACAATCTCAGCTCAATGCAGCCTACACCTCCTGGGTTCAAGTGATTCTCCCGCCTCAGCCTCCCATGTAGCTGGGACTACAGGTGTGCACCACCACACCCAAATAATGTTTTGCATTTTTAGGAGAGACGGGGGTATCACCATGTTGGCCAGGATGGTCTCCATCTCTTGACCTCTTGATCCTTCCGCCTCAGCCTCCCAAAGTGCTGGCATTACAGTCATGAGCCACCATGCCTAGCTCATTTTGAAATGTTTTTCTAGGTTCTATAGGACAAATGATATGTAATAGAATTCCCTTTCTGTCACCACATAATTTGTTGATATTTTATACATCTCCAGGGTTGATTCATTCTTTATTTAGTCATTGATTGTCTCTAATTGTTCTTTTGTTCACCTAAAGTTTGGCTACTATTCATAGGTTGTTCATTTATAAATGAGTGAATTGGAGTATCTTCAAACTCTTTTTAAAATTTTCTTTCTATATGATTTGTGCAGATTGATTTATACACTCACCTACTTCAGTTCTCATTACACAGGATTGGGCTTTGCATTTTCAAATACCCTTCTTTTATCTCCTAGCAGCACTAATGCTCCCCATTCCATTCCAGTAAACTGAGGCCTTTGAATTCCCAAGTATTTTTTCTCTATTCAAAGAATTTCAATTCTCATTGGAAGAAGACAGTTGAATAGCTGATAACAGCAGCAAGGATATATTTCCAGTGCTTTCTGATCATTTCCTGTAAAACAAAAATGAGAAATTGTCATGTTCTGATAGTGTTCAGTGATTCTGAAATAATTTTGCCTAGGCAGATACCAGGCTGATTGCATACAAATCACCAAAGATGATTTTTAAAATACAAGTTCTCAGTATCTCAGTAGGTCTGGAGTGGGGTCCAAGAATCTGCATTTTTTAAAGCTCTTCCAAGCAGTTCTGATGTGAAGCCAAATTTGAGAACCTCTGCTATGCTCTGTTTGCTTTAGTTTGCCATCTAGCAGATTGCACTGTTCTAAACTGCTCCATCATTTAACACACATATGCACACATGAATTCCAAAGTTTGTCACTCAGTATCGATGTAATCTTGGCCAAGCAATTTAACATCTCAGTGCTTTAGTTTTTTCACTAATAGATATTTTTAAGCATAAAATGAATTATATGCATCTAATATGCTTAGAATAGTGCCTGAGACAGAAAGATGTTACTATTTTCATGTTTATTATTAATCATTTATTTTTTAGTCATCATACATTTATTAAGAATTTATAAAATTTCAGGCATAGCTTTTCAAACTTGGGGAATAGTAAATTAAAAAACAGATTTGTAAGTAAATAATTAAAATTGATGTGTTTGGATCAAGGACCTAAACATAAGAGCTAAACTATAAAACTTTTTGAAAAAAAAATAGGGGAAAAATGATGACATTGGATTTAGCAAACTTTTTGATATAATACCAAAAGCATGGCTAACAAAAGCAAAAATAGATCATTGGACTAATTCAAAAACTTTCATGCATCAAAAGAGACTATCAGTATAGAGAATAAGCAGCCTGTGAAATGGGAGTAAATTTTGCAAATCATATATTTGATAAGGGATTAAAATCCAGAATATAAAAAGAACTCCTACAATTCAACAATAATGTCAATGACATAAACCTGATTAAAATATGGGTAAAACCTGGAATAGGCATTTCCCACAAGATATACAGATAACCAATAAGCACATGAAAAGATGCCCAACATGCTAATCATTAGAGAAACACAAATCAGAATCACATATCAAAATGAGGTATCACTTCGTGTCTATTCGACTGGCTATTATTTAAAACAACAGCAACAACAACAGCTGTTGACAAGGATGTAGAGAAATTGCTTTCTTGATGTCCAGAGTCATTTTAATCTGCATATTTCTGGTTCATAATTAATTATGAAAATTATATAATCTTAAAGGACTACTATCAAGGGAAGAATCTTATGTTAGAAATTTGTGTATTTGCAATGATAACTTCCAAAATGCCCATGACAGATCATAGTACAGTAGCTTTCAAATAAATCTGCACAGTGTTGACTGTGTTAACTTCCACTAAGAGCGTGTCTCCTGCCTACAGCGAAGTGGCATCTGGACCCCAATATATGACCAAATAGACCTCTAGAGCTACAGCTGTAGAAAAAAAACATCTGCATAGATAAAAATTAGGGTGAGAATGGATGGAAAAGACTTACAAACTTGGTTTTGATTTACTCTAAACAGGAGTAATGAGGTGAAACTAAAATTGTGATTAATTTAGTGGGACTTGAAGTTTAAGAAGGAGAGAGAGCAAATATAAACTGTTCTATAAATAAAGCTAGTTTTGAAGACCAAAAGAATGCTATGATAGGATCTAGAGGGGGAAATTTCTCCCTTTTTTCAGAAGCCAGATTTGGATATCCTTAGACTGAGATAAAAAGTCATTATAAAGGGAGAACCATGAAATAGAGGAAAGAGTGTGTATAATCTCTGGAGCAAAGTGCTGAGGGAAGAGGATCTGAATGGCAGGTGGAGAGATTTGGGTAAAAGAAACAATCATTTCCTTGGGTGCAGATTTACTTGCACATATGCCTCTCTGAATGTAGATGAGATCATTAACTTTTGACAACCTCTGTCATCTTTATGCAGTAGATGAAAGGGGATATAATGACATTTTGAAAGTAGAGGGAATATGAGTTTCTTAAAGTGACACGGAAAAAAGTGTTGGCAATAGTCTCAATAAAATTGAAAAATATAAATTTGTAGTCACCCCAGTGTTCATGATTCTGCCTTTTTTGGCCATCCACAGCAGTTCATGTAAAATATTCGAAGGGTGAATTGTTAACTACATTTGTAGTTTGCAATTTCCTGAGTGTGGAATTATAGACACTTATGTTAGGAAAGGAAAGCCAGCTAGGGCAAAGATAATGATAAATCTAAGTGGAAAGAGGTCAAAGCACAAAGTACTTGGAAAGGTAAGAGACATAGGAAGATTAACGAAGTATAAGAGCTAGCAAAATTGTTCAAAATAAAATATTGGAGTTTAGACTCTACAAGGCAATAAACTCCAGCATGTGTAAAGGTAACTCTGTCTTTGCAGTTGTCCAGGCCAACCCTTGAAATCACCCTTTTCTTCTCTACTTCCAACATAGCTCCAGTCAGCCTCTCAGTAATCCTTCAAAATACATTGAGATCCCAACGACTCAGCACCGTCTGTCATGGATTAATTAGACTTCCTGCTTCCACCTCGTCTCCCCAGAGTCTGTCTTCAGTCTGTAACCCAGTGTAAGCATTTTTAAAAAGTAATTTCATGTCACTCCTCTGTTCAAAACCCTATATATGTCCCCATTTCACTCGGAGTGAATCTTTGCAATAGCTTCATCAACTTCACCTTCTACGATGCTGCTGCTTGCTTAATTTGTTTCATCCTTGCCGCTGTTCCTCAAACACAGCAGGCATACTTTCTGATTTGAACTGGCTATTCCTTTTCCTTCAAATAACATGACAAACTGCTTCACCTCTTTCAAGTTTGGGTCCAAATCATGATTTGTGATCACTTTTTCTGTAAACTGCCTCATTAATGTTTTCTGCCTAAGTTTCTCTAATTTTTTCTTTATGTTAATAGCACTTTTTTACCTCTAACATACATAGTTTACTTAATTATTAAAGTATTGCTTATTCTCTGCTGCCTCTCAGTAGTGTGTAGGCTCATAGAGACAGGAATATTTGTTCACAAATCTATCCCAACTGTCTAGAATGGTGAATGTCACAGAGTTGTGTTAAATAAAAGCTTTTTCAGTCAGTGATTTGGAAAAGTTAAAGAAACAATGACAATAGGCACCTGGTTATTTTGCTATGGAAATGAACGGTCCAAAAGAGATTTCAGTATAGATGAATCCTGAGGTATGTTTAGATGCCTTCATGCCAGACACAGGAGAGGTAGGTGCTTAAAAGATGCCAGTACTGAGCAAATAATAGATGATGAAATACAATCAAATGAAATGGCAGTCAAGCCATAACAGATTGAGAAGATATTCTGGGCCTTGTTTACCTTATGCCTCATTTGGATACTGCTATTGCGTGACTGTGTCCCCCAAGTTCATGTGTTGAATACTTAATACCCAATGCAGAAGTGTTTGGAGGTGGGGCCTAATCAGAGGTGATTTAAGTCGTGAGGGTTCTGCTCTCATGAACGGATTAATGTCATTACTGTGGGAGTAGGTTCATTATCACAAGAGTGGGTTGCTACAAAAACAGGTTCAACTCACTCTTGCTGTCACACTCTCTTGCCTTTCTCTCTTTTGCCGTGGGATAATGCAACACAAGGCCCCTAACCAGATCCTGGCGTCATGCTCTTGGACTTCCTAGACTCCAGAGCCATGAGCCAAATAAACTTCTATTTTATAAATTTATTTATAAATTACCCAGTCTCAGGATTCTTGTATAACAAAACAGATGACAGATAGATGCTTTGCATATACATCAATGAGTTACTCTTTTACATGTATTTTATATGGTAGAATATTTTGCTTTAGTTCATTATGTGCAGGATACTTGGGATAACCTTTGTCATCTCAAAGACAAGCTAACAAAAAGTCTTCAAAGAAAGGAAACAAAAGTTAGAAAATCTTGGGTGTAAAATAATTTCTGGATTAATCACATTGTCTTGTTCTTTTATTTTGCTTAAATAAAAAAAAAATGATTCCAGCTGGAGTAAAATTTCAGACCAATTCAGAATAAAAGAACAATTTTCTGATTCTGCTACAAAGAAATGAATTACACATTACAAAACAATTGCTTTCGCATTATCCAGGGAAACATTATCCCATCACAAGTCTGTGTTACTCAATTCTTTTGTACTCTTTAATAACAAAACCTGCAAGTTTGTAAAGTTACGTAAAGAATATATCACTATCATTTCAGGCAGTGTGGTATTACAAGTTACAAGAAGTGCCTGGGAGCCTCCCACTTGCGCCTCTTCAGAGACAGCTTATTTTCTATCTTGAAGACTATAAAATAAAAAGTGAACATAACAAATGTTTCAGTTTGTTCCCTAGACGTAGTTTAAAGCAAAGGTAATACATAACTATAAGATAAAACATGGCAATCTCTTTCTTAAAGTGTTCACATTTAACAATATCTTTGAAGTTTTATTCATTAGGCAAATGGAGAAACCAAGACTATTATTTCTCCTGAAAATAATTTTTATTTAAGCACCTAATTCAGAAATCTATATCATTATGTGCTCTTATGACTTATTATAGACAGGGCAACTGCAGGATATCTCATTGCATTAGGCTACGGATCATTAACTGAAATTGTAAGATTCTACCCACTCTTTCTCATCAGGATGCAATAAAGGCATATATTCTTCCGTAAGTTTTGGTTGTTCTCCAGATATTTCCTCTCTAATATATAGTGTTTTAATTTGCATTTCCCTAGTGGCATATGATGTTGATTATTTTTTCCTGTGCTTATTTTCTATCTGTATATCTTCTTTAGTGAGGTCTCTCTATGATCTTTTGCCCATGTTTAATTGGATAATTTGTATCCTAAATAGTTTTAAAAGGTCTTTTTATATTTTGGATGCAAGTCTTTTGTTAAATATATGTTTTGCAAATATTTTCTATCAGTCTGTGGCTTGTCTTTTCATTTTCTTAACAGTGTGTTTCACAGAGCTCAAGTTTTTAATTTTAATCAAATCTAACTTACCAGACTGTGGTTTCTGCCTTTCCTACTTAGCTGCTGGTGGTGTCTTTTTGGACTTTAAAAAAAACTAATTTGAGTTCTCTTTTTCTGACTGAGCTATATTTACTGATCTGACTTCATTTATCATGTTTCTTCTTGTTGAGTGACTGTTTCTTTGCATCAATTTTTTCCGTTGATATATCTTCTAATATCCCAAGCCCCTCCTTTTTCAATCCTTTCTGTTTGCTATATGTGATACAATTTTATAAACTTCTTTAGGGTATATCTTTGAATGGATAGGTGGATTATAAATGTTGCTATTTTTTGCCAAAATCTTTTTAAGATTGGCTGTATAAAGTAATTAGATACATTTACTAGTATTTTTTTCAGATTTTTTGTAAAGATAAGCTGCCTCTGAGTAATATCCTCTCTCATTTTCATGAGTATTTAGAAATATATAATTTTTAGTTGTGTTTTTGTGATATTACAAATAAAACTCATTGCTGCTTTTCATGTAGAGCTCCTCCTGCCTGCATTTTTTTAAGCTTAATGGTAGCCATCCAAGCATTGAAATAAATTCCTACTAGTAGCATAGTTGAGGAAGCCTCAACTTGCCAGCCCTAAGAGTTATTATAAAGGTCCCATTCTTTTTTTTTTTTGTAGAAAGAGGGATTACAATTTTTTTTTTTATTAATGAGAGAAAGAAGAAGAAAGAAAAAAGGGGGAGAGAGAACAGAATTATTGCTCTATTGCCCAGGCTGGAATACAATCTAGGAATAGGTATTAAAAACCTCTTTTATGCCGATAATTGTACTTAACAACAGAGACAGGAAGGAGTAAGGGAAGAAAATAACAAACAAACAGCCAATCAATATTTCATTTAAGTTTGTGAAATGCTATGCAAATGCTGAAGAGTGATTTACTTCCAATTATATAGTCACTTTCAGAATAGGTGTACTATGATACTGAGAAAAATGTATGTTCTGGAGACCTGGGATGAAGAATTCTATAGATATTCACTACGTTTACTTATCCCAGGTCTAAATTCCCTACTAATTTTCTATCTCGTTGATCCGTCGACTATTAACAATGTGGTGTCAAGATCTCCCGCCATTATTGTGCGGGAGTCCAAGTCTCTTTATAAGTCATTTAGAACTTGTCTTATGTATCTGGGTGCTCCTATATTGGGTGCATAGATATTTATGATCATTAACTCCTGTTACTGCATTGATTCTTTTACCATTATGTAATATCCTTCTTTGTTTCTTTTAGTCTTTGTTACTGTTGAAGTCTATTTTGTCAGAGACAAAAATTACAACTCCTGTTTTTGTTTTTTTTTTTTTTAACTCTCCATTTGATTGGTGAATCTTCCTCCATCCCTTTGTTTTGAATCTTTGTGTGCCGATGCTTGTGAGATAAATCTGGATACAGCGTATCAATGGGTTTTGACTTTTTGTTCAATTTACCTGTGTCTTTAATTGGGGCATTTAATCCATTTAAATTTAGGATTAATGTTAATATTTGTGAGTTCAGTATTATGATTTAATGCTAGCTGTCTTTTTTGTCATATAAAAAATTTACAATTTCTTTTTTTTTTTTGTTTTTTTTTTTTACTCTCCACTTGATTGGTGAATCTTCCTCCATCCCTTTGTTTTGAATCTTTGTGTGTTGATGCTCGTGAGATAAATCTGGATACAGCTTTCCAATGGGTTTTGATTTTGTTCAATTTGCCTATCTGTGTCTTTAATTAGGGCATTTAATCCATTTAAATTTAGGATTAATATTAATATTTATGAATTCAGTATTGTGATTTAATGCTAGCTAGCTATTTTGCCCATTAGTTGATGTAGATTCTTCATTATGGAGATACTCTTTACATTTTGGTAAGTTTTTGGAATGACTGATACTGATTCCTTTCTGTTTATAGTGCTTCTTTCAGAAGCTCTTGTAAAGCAGGCCTGGTGGTGATGAAATCTCCGAGTGCTTGCTTGTTCGAAAAAAATTTTATTTTTCCTTCACTTATGAAGCTTAGTTTGGCAGGATGTGAGATTCTGGGTTGAAAATTCTTTTCTTTGAAGATATTGAATATTGACCTCCACTCCCTTCTAGTTTGTAGGGTTTCTGCTGAGAGGTTTGCTGTGAGTCTGATAGGCTTCCCTTGATGGGTAACCTGACCTTTCTCTCTAGCTGCCCTTAGAATT
>CAUYLG010003018.1:0-13722 GCA_963573385.1 Cacajao melanocephalus
GTGTGGCTCCTCCGCCGGGAATCTCCCAGTCTGTGGGCAACAAAAATTCGTCTGAAAGTGCGGCGTCCACTCGCTCTCTGTGCTTTCACTGGGAGCTACAATCCTGAGCTGTTGTTAATCGGCCATCTTGGATCTCTCCCCCGGCTGAGTAATTTAAAAAGGAAAGAGGTTTAACTGACTTACAGTCTCACAATCATGGCAGAGGGTGAAGGAGGAAGAAAGCCATGTCTTATGTGGTGACAGGCAAGAGAGTGTGTGCAGGGGAACTGCCCCTTATAAAACCATCAGGTCTCACGAGATTTACTCACTATCATGAGAACAGTGCGGAGGTGTTGGGGGGAAGACCCGCTCCCATGATTCTGTTATCAGCCTCTGGTCCCTCCCACAACACATGGGAATTATGGGAGCTACATTTCAAGATGAGATTTGGGTGGGGACATGGCCAAACCCTATCAGGCTCTCTGGGGCTCTCTCTCTGTGTAGCTCTCTCCTTTCCTGTACCCTGGTTTGCCTTCATTCCTACACTGACAAGCTGAGGGACTTCAAAGCTGCATGATAAGAAGAACATTAGGGGCTGGGGGCGGTGGCTCACACCAGTAATCCCATCACTTTGGGAGGCCAAGGCGTGTGGATCACCAGAGATCAGGAGATCAAGACCACCCTGGCCAACATAGTGAAGACCCGTTTCTACTAAAAATGCAAAAATTAGCCTGGTGTGATGGTGCCAACCATAGTCCCAGCTACTTGGGAGGCTGAGGCAGGAGAATTGCTAAAACCCCAGAGGCAGAGGTTGCAGTGAGCTGAGATCGCACCACTGCACTCCAGCCTGGGCAACAGAGTGAGACTCTGTCTTAAAACAAAACACAACAAAAAACAAAAAACAAAAAACCAAAAAAAAAAAAAAAAGAAAAAGAAAAGAAAAGAAACACATTAGGTCCCAACAGGCACTGTATGTAGTCAGAAGGCAAGGTAAAATAATCATATGACATGACAGGATCTTGGGTTCAGTGCCATCCTACCAGTTTGAGATGTGCGTTTGGGGGAATGGAAATCAGCCCGGCCCTGGGGTGATCGGGAGGTGGGGATTACTATCCACAGGATTTGCCGCATAAGAGCTCATCGCTGAAGAAGCATTTCCTTCTTTGTTCCATGATTGGGGGCTTGAGATCCAGGCCTTGCGGCTGAACAGGGTGGATTGCTGTGGTTTGTGTGCCTTTGCAGGAGAGTGATTCCCTTTCTGCAAAGCCACCATGCCAGGGAAATCATGACCTCTCAAAAGCAACACGGCAAAATAAGCGAAATCTGTGCAAAATATGTGTCAGTGGGAAGTGGCTTAGCAGCAGCAACACATTAAAAAAAACCAAGAGGGCACTGGCTGACTCCAAATGAGTCAGAGCTGACGTGGCTGCCAGAAAAGGAAAAGCAGAACGTGCCAGTGTGACTTCGGGCTGAATTAAAAGAAATACTATGTCTAGGACAGAGGAGGTGACATCGGCTCCACTCTGGCAGCTTGCCGAGGATGGCAAGCAGGGTACTAGGAAGAGGCTAGAGCCTGGCTGTTGAGCTGCTCACCAAATCTAGAACTCTTTCCAGCTGTACTTTTTAATGTAATAGACAATCAAACGTCTGTAATGTAAAGCTGATTTTGGTTGGTTATTCCATAACTTGCAGCTGAATGTATCTTCACTGATACAACCTCCCCAAGCAAAGCTAATGGTGCCACACTATGAGCACATGTGTAATTTTCTCCTATTGTATGACCTAATGGGGGTAGACTCATTGCCTGACATACAGTAGCAACTATACATTTGTACTGAGCGATGCATGAACAACTAAAATTCTCTACATATCTCATTAGCCTGGCCTATTTTCCTCCATTGATGAATAATAGCAGAATATGGAGAAATGATTCTGTGTCTAATGCATGTCAGATTTCTTGGTGTGTATTAAAATTCAGATTGCCAGGCTCCACCACCCAGAGATTCACCTTTGGCAGATCTGAGATGAGGCTCTGGAGGTTGGCATTTTGAACTAGCACCACCAGAAGATTCTCTGTTTTTTTTTTTTTTTTAGACAGGGTCTCACCATGTTGGTCAGGCTGGTCTTGAACTCCCGACCTCAGGTGATCCGCCCACCTTGGCCTCCAAAGTGCTTGGATTACAGGCGTGAGCCACTGCGCCCGGCCTCTTTTTTTTTTTTTTTTTTTTTAAAGACCGAGTCTCTCTCTCACCCAGGCTGGAGTGCAGTGGCACGATCAGCTCACTGCAACCTCCACTTCCCGGGTTCAAGTGATTCTCCTGCTTCAGTCTCCTGAGTAGCTGGAACTACAGGCATGCACCACAACAGCTGGCTAATTTTTGTATTTTTAGTAGAGGTGACTTTTTGCATGTTGGCAAGGCTGGTCTCAAGCTCCTGACCTCAAGTGATCCGCCTGCCTCGGCCACCCAGAGTGCTGGGATTACAGGCATGAGCCACCGTGCCTGGCCCCCTGAGAAGATTCTAACGGTTTCTCAAAGTGATTGGCAGGCCACTTTGAGAAACACTGATATAAAGATCCAACAACTATTACTACACATACATGGAAACGTCCTTCAATATGGAGCATTGTTTTACAGTCACTGCCTGAATTGCCCTGGAAAGGCTGTTTATGTGTCTTTAAGGCTCTTTATGTCTCTTTGAGTGATGTACAGCAAAATCTCTTTTCCAGATTGTCACAAAGACAGAGGCTAGCCTGGCCCCATTCCTCTGACCGCGGTTGCTCTCAGATGGCATGCTGAAGTTCTGCTCCTGCTTCCTCTTGTTCATTCCTCCAAAAGGTACCCCCGCCGTCCCCTGGTGTCCTTGATGCTGCTTATTCTCTTTCCCACCAAACAAGGCAACTGCTCAGTCTACCAGGCTTGGCTTCGAGCTTTGTTCCAAGTCTGAAACACGGGAGAAAGAAAGAGAGGGAGCGCCCACTGAACACAGATGGTCCGTGAAGCCTCTTCTTTGGAGACTTAGTTCAGTTCCTCTGGATTGATCTCCTAAGAACTTTCAAAAACATGTTCTTTTTGGTTCAAAATAAAATCTATGTACTTAATCATTTGCACAGCAGGCAGGCTCCCGAAAGACAAGAACATTGGGACCAAAAACGTGATAGTAAACCAGGAAGAACATATTTCCATTCCCATAAGCCACATGGAAATTATGCAGAAATTAGAACTTGTTAAAAGGAAATATTCAGTGTTTTTAAAGTCATACTTTTGTAGAATATTTAGGCAAGCTGGAAAAACATGAAGAAGACAATAAATTCAGTTACCTTGGGATAACTATGCTTAGAGTTCCTGTGCCTATACAAACATATACTTTTTAACTCTTAAAAAATTGGAATGATAATTTTTAGTCTATATTTTCCACTTAAATTTACTATGAACATTTTTTATGCCAGCAAACATTCTTTCAAAACCTATTTTTGATGACTGCAATATATATATATATAAAATATATCTAACATCTGCCTGTTGGTGAATATCTAGATTATTTCTGACTTTTCTCTTCTCTTTTAAATGTGAATTTCCCATTTTCTCTTTTCTGCTCATGTTCTCTTTCCTTCCTGTGTTCTCTTTTAATTTGGGGAAGCCAACCAACAAGGGGAGATGGAGGCACTAGTGGGGTGTCTCCAGTGGCTATAGAAACAGGGAAGGAAGTTGGGGTGTCACATGGATGATTGGTGGCCGTGTGCTCAGCCACTTTTGCCCAGCATTCTGATTAATTACTGAAGATTGCCAACCTCCAGAGCCTCATCTCAGATCTGCCAAAGGTGAACTCTGGGTGGTGGAGCCTGGGAATCTGAATTTTAATACACACCAAGGGCCGGGCATGGTGGCTCACGCCTGTAATCCCAGCACTTTGGGAGGCTGAGGTGGGTGGATCACCTGAGGTCAGGAGTTCAAGACCAGCCTGGCCAACATGGTGAAACCCCGTTTCTACTAAAAATACAAAAATAGCTGGGTGTGGTGATGCGCTCCTGTAATCCCAGCTACTCATGGGGCTGAGGCAGGAGGATTGCTTGAGCACGGGAGGCGGGGGTTGCAGTGAGCAGAGATGGCGCCACTGCACTCCAGCCTAGGCAACAGGGCGAGATACCGTTTTAAAAAAAAAAAAGAAATACATAATACATGCCAGGAAATCTGACATGCGTTAGACATGTGTTAAGGGTGCGAGAGGCTGCATTTTTAAGGCTTCCCAGAGCAGTTGTGTGACATTAGACTCTCCCCATCAGCGTACGAGGGAAGGTGTCTAATGACATCTGACGAGTGTGGTTTTTTAAACTGTTGCCACTGTGATAGGTTAAAAAAAAATTGATAACTAGTATAGGTCCAAAGTTCTCTACATTCATTAGCCCATCAATAAAATTTCTTATGTTTTGAGTTATCTATTCTTCTTCTTTGCCTATTTTTCTATGGATGGGTTAGCATTTTACATATTGATTTTTAAGAACTAATTGATTTAGGCTGTTGATCTCTACATTCCGTAGAATTCTTATTTTTTTTCAGTTTGTTTGTTTCTTCTTCTTCTTTTTTTTTTTTTTGAGGCATAGTCTCTCTCTGTCGCCCAGGCTGGAGTGCAGTGGCGCAATCTTGGCTCACTGCAGCCTCCGCCTCATGGGTTCAAGCGATTCTCCTGCCTCAGGCTCCCAAGTAGCTGGGATTACAGACATGTGCCACCACACACGGCTAAATTTTGTATTTTTGGTAGAGACAGCATTTCGCCATGTTTGCCAGGCTGGTCTCGAACTCCTGACCTCAGTTGATCCACCCGCCTTGGTCTCCCAAAATGCTAAGATTGTAGGCGTGAGCCACTGCACCTGGCCCCTATTTTGTTTTTGCATTTTCTAATAAGTAATTAAATAATTTTTACACAGTCCAAATATAACTCTTCTAAATGCAATATGTCTTGGGTTGGATACATTCGATCTTGAACAGAAAAGGGGCATTAGCAACAAATCTGGGGAAATTGGAATGAAGTGTGGAATTTAGTTAATAGTAACACACTAATGTTGATTTCTCAGTTTTGACAAAGTGACCATGGTAATGTAAGATGATAACATTGAGGGGAATGGGTGAGGGGCATATAGGAACTCTCTGTACTATCTCTGTACTATCTTTCATGAAACTCTAAAATTGTTCCAAAATACAAACTTGATTAAAAACAAAAAAATCAGTCTTCTAATGTTTTCCTTCCACTTCCTTTCAGTATTTGTACTTAGAAAGTTTTACCCATATAGGCTGGGCATAGTGGCTCACACCTGTAATCCTAGTACTTTGGGAAGCTGAGGTGGGCAGGTCACTTGAGGTCCTGTGCTGAAGCAATTCTCCTGCCTCAGCCTCCTGAGTAGCTGAGATTACAGGAGTGTATCACCACACCTAGCTATTTTTAGTAGAGATGGTTTTGCCCCATCTCTACTAAAAATACAGAGTTAGCTAGGTGTGATGGCACACACCTGTAATCCTAGCTGCTATGGAGGCTGAGGCAGGAGAATTGCTTGAACCTGGGAGGTAGAGGCTGCAGTGAGCTGAGATCACACCACTGCACTCCAGCTTGGGCAACAAAGCGAGACTCCGTCTCAAAAAAATAAAAAAAAAGGGTGTGGCACCTCCCCCTTTGCTCTCTCTGTCTCTCCTGCTGCCATATCTTAGCCTTCTGCCATGACTGTAAGTTTCCTGAGGCCTCCTCAGCCACGCCTCCTGTACCCAGTCTCAGGTAGTTCTTCATGGTAGTGTGAGCACGGACTAATACAGAGGGACATCCAGACAGAGCTCGGTAGTCTCCGCACGTGAGCATTCAGGGCTGGGAGACCAGGGAAGACAGCATGTGTGTAGTTTTCAGGGCAGAGTACTGGAAAGAAGAGAGCGGCATAGGGAGAGAATGCTTGAGTTCTGCGGAGGGTAACCGATCTCTAGCTGAGTATGAATCACTGTGTGCAGACGAGGAACCACCTGACATTGGAAAAGAATCCCTGACAAGATTTGCGGGAAAATTGTTGGAGTTCAAACAGGACCGGGAATGGTTCCCGTTCCTGCCAGCCGTAAGAACATTGGATAGAGTACTAACAAGGGTTTTACCTTAGCAGTGAGAAGAAGGGAATGAAAATTCTATGGAATGAATGGAAAACAAGTTGCAGATCTTTTTTCTGTCAGTATAAATTAGTTTGCAGTAACAGATTTTTAACGAACAAATTGAATTCTCCATATCTTGAAAAAAATAATTACATTAAATGTAATAGCACAAACATCTGTTTAATTAAAAGGCACATGTCTTAATCAGTATAGGCTGCTGTAATAGAATACTGTAGGCTGAGTGGCTAAAGCGGCATCTATTTCTCACTGTTCTGGAGGCTAGAAAGTCCAAGATCAAGGTTCCCGTAGACCTGGTGTCCATGAGCTCCCTCTTCCTGGTTGGCAGGCAGTGTCTTTTTACTACGTCTTCACATGGCAGGTTGAGGGACAGAGCAGGGCATGGAGAGAGAGAGAGGCAAGCTCTTTTGCATCTCTTTTTATAAGGGCACTAACCTTATTCATTAGGGCTCCACCCTCATGACGTATACCTCCCAAAGGCCCTGTCTTTCAATACCATTACCTTGGAGTTAAAACTGCAACATATGAATTTTGGGGGGTTACAAACATTGAGTCCACACAGCATGCAGAAACATGCTTTTAATTAAAAGGCAGAGATTATCACGTTGGACCAGAAAATAAGGTGACCCAACTATACGCTGTCTTCAAGACACTCACGTTAGGCCGGGTGCAGTGGCTCACGCCTGTAATCCCAGCACTTTGGGAGGCCGAGGTGGGCGGATCACCTGAGGTCAGGAGTTCGAGACCAGCCTGGCCAACATGGGGAAACCCCATCCATAGAAAAAAAAAAAAGAAACTCACTTTAAGTATAAGACACAAATAGGTTAAAAGTAAAAAGGAAAAGCCAGGTACAATGGCTCATGCCTGTAATCCCAGCACTTTGGGAGGTCGAGGCAGGCAGATTACAAGGTCAGGAATTCTAGACCAGCCTCACCAACATGGTGAAACCCCATCTCTACTAAAAACACAAAAAAATTAGTGGGGCCTGGTGGCGCATGCTTGTAATCCCAGCTACTCAGGAGGCTGAGGCAGGAGAATTGCGTAAACCCAGGAGGCGGAGGTTGCAGTGAGCTGTGATTGTGCCACTGCACTCCAGCCTGGGCAACAAGAGCAAAACTCCATCTCTAAATGAATAAATAAATAAATAAGAAAAACGGAGATACTGGGTTCCAAAAAGACTATTATATTCTCATAAAATTTTTTGGACATCTTTGTCTAAAATCAGTTGGTGGTAAATGTTAACAGTTTAATCTTTAAATTGATTTTGGGGATCTCAATTCTGTTCCATTGATTGGTCTGTCCTTATGCTAGTACCACTTACTGGAAAAACTCACTACTCTAGTTTTTTGAAATCGGGAGATGTGAGTCTTGCACCTTTGTTCTTTTCCAAGACTGTCTATTCCGGGCCCCTTGCATTTCCATATGAGTTTTAAGATCAGGTTGTTTATTTCTGCCAAAAAGTCAGCTGAGTTGGCACAATTTTGACTCCTGATTGAGAACGCTTTTACACCTCGTTTTCTTCTTTCTTTTTTTTTTGAGACGGAGTTTCTTTCTTGTCGCCCAGCCTGGAGTGCAATGGCATGATCTCAGCTCACTGCAACCTCTGCCTCCCAGGTTCAAGCGATTTTTCTGCCTCAGATTCCCAAAGAGCTGGGATTACAGGCATGCAGTAATTTTGTATTTTTAGGAGAGACAGAGTTTTGCCATGTTGGCCAGGCTGGTCTTGAACTCCTAACCTCGGGTGATCTGCATCTTGGCCTCCCAAAGTGTTGGGATTACAGGCATGAGCCACCGTGCCTGGCCGAATGCTCTTACACTTTTGCTTCATTACATCCCTATTGCATTATGAGAATTTTCTTATAAACTCTTGTTTCCTGATTTGGAAGTTTTGATGCAGACACTTTTTCTCCAAACTATATAATTTTATGAAAAAATTAAAAAAACATTTTGTAACTGCCCAGTGGATTCACCTTGCCTGCTGCCTAGACAGAGCCAATTTATCCAGACAGGGGAATTGCAATGAAGAAAGAATAATTCATGCAGAGCCAGCTGTGCAGGAGACTGAAGTTTTATTATTACTCAAATCAGTCTCCCCAAGCATTAGGAGAGCAGAGTTTTTAAGGACAACTTGGTGGGTGGGGGGAAGCCAGTGAGCCAGGAGCGCCGATTGCTCAGAGATGACATCACGCGGAGTCAGAGCTGTCCTCTTGCGCTCCGCTCCGTCGGTTCCTGGGTGGGGCCACAAGATCAGATGAGCCAGTTTACTGATCTGGGCGGTGCCAGCTGATCCATCAAGTGCAGGGTCTGTGAAATATCTCAAGTGCTGATCTTAGGAGCAGTTTAGGGAGGGTCAGAATCGTGTAGCCCCCAGCTGCGTGACTCCTAAACACGAACTTCTAATATTGTGGCTAATTTCTTAGTCCTACAAAGGCGATCTACTCCCCAGGCAGGAAGAGGTCTGCTTGGGGAAAGGGCTGTTACCGTCTTGTTTAAACTATACGGTTTCTCCCAAAGTGAGTTCAGCCTCTGCCCAGGAATGAACAAGTTCAGCTTGGAGGTTAGGGGCAAGATGGGGTCAGTTACGTTAGATCTCTTTCACCGTCGCAGTCATCATGTCGCAAAGGCAGTTTCACTCTGAGGATAATGGCCGTCAGCTGCACCGTGCTGCTTTAGGACTTGACTTCATTGTTTTTTGGTTGCATCGTGCTCCGTGGTGTCTGTATACTATTGATTGGTCCCGTGGAATCAATCCACCTGGAATCAATCCACCCAGGTGGCTGATTCCATGTCTCTGCTGTTTTGAATAGGGCTTGATGCAGGCACTTTCAGTGTCTGAGTATGTTCGGGGCAGGACGACTAAGCCATGTGGACCACTTGCTGGGAGTAATTGTGAGCCTTCAACTAGAGATGCACGTTGACTTTAAAACATGAAAAGAGGCCAGGTGCGGTGGCTCATGCCTGTAAACCCAGCACTTTGGGAGGCCAAGGCAGGTGGATCACCTGAGGTCAGGAGTTTGAGACCAGCCTAGCCAACATGGTGAAACCCCGTCTCTACTGAAAATACAAAAATTAGTTGAGCGTGGCGGTTCATGCCTGTAGTCCTAGAAACTCAGGAGGCTGAGGCTGGAGAATCACTTGAACCGGGGAGGTGGAGGTTGCGGTGAGCCGAGATCGCGCCACTGCACTCCACACTCCAGCCTGGGTGACGGAGTAAGAGTGCGTCTCAAAAAAGCAAAACAAAACATGAAAAGAACATGTATGAAAAAAAAAAAAGAAAAGAACATGAATGTTAGAATGCTACCGGGTTTTCATTTTTCATCTTTGCCCTGGAAACGGGCTTTTCTGCAGAGCAGTCACACGTGGAACCACATCACTTCTTTGCTTAAGGCCTTTTTACTTATAGATTGTGAAACCAATGCCTGAAGAAGTCAGATCGACTTCCTCGATCAAGCAATCCAGTCCTTTCTCTATAAGTGTTAATGACTATTAAGAATCTCTGCATATTTGAAGAAAATCCATAGCATAAAACACAAGGATCAAAATGAATAAATAGAACATGAGAACCCAGAAGAAATAAATAATTGAGTGCCAGGAGAAATTATATAATTCTAATTAATATCATCAGAGAAACTAGAGGAGATGTAATAAGAACGTAAAACTAAAGCAGTCTGCCAAGAAAAGCGAGGAATGAGAGAATTAAAAACATGAGATGCATTTCACATCTGAAGAGGCCATCCAGGAGTTCGATATCCTTCTATTAGGCATTCTAGAAAGAGAAAGATGCATTTAGGTAACACATTTGTCATTTGTCTTTTTTTCCCCCACTTTTCTAATTAATCTTATGAAGCAAGTATAACATTGACACCAAAATGTGCTAAAAACAGTTCAAATAAGAAAATAATATACCTGTATCACTTATGAATATTTATTTAAATACTTTCTATAAAATACAGATAGAATTCAATACTACATTAAGAAAATGATACATCATGACCAAGCGTGATTTATTCCAGGAATACAAATACAATTTGAATACAGATTCCAGGAATTTGTAGTCAAAAACTGAATACAAATTCAGTATTTAGATTCCACACGAAATACTCCATATTAAGAAATAGAAGGGAAAATATCACATGACTGTCCCCATAGGTGCTGGAAATACTTCAACATTTAACAGCCTTTCCTGATAAATACACTCAAGAAAATAGAAATAGATGGATACTTTTTTTTTTCTTTTCTTTGAGACAGGGTCTGGCTCCGTTGCTCAGGCTGGAGTGCAGTAATACGATGGTTCACTGCAGCCTCAACCTCCTGGGCTCAAGTGATCCTCCCACCTCAGTCCTTCAAGTAGCTGCAACAACAGGTGTGTGCCACCATGCTCAGCTAATTTAAAAAGTTTTTTGTAGAGACTGGGTCTTGCTCTGTTGCCCAGGTTGGTCTCAAACTCCTGGGCTCAAGTGATCCTCCTGTCTTGACCTCCCAAAGTGCTGGGATTATAGGTGTGAGCCACTGTACCTGGCCTGAACACTTTCTTAACATGGATATATAAGTATACACACTCACAAATTTATAAATTCAGTGCAATCCCAACGAAAAATACAAACAAGCTTTTTAAATGGAGCTAGACAGGTTCAAACTAAATCCCTGATCTGTTGGGAATTTATTTTTGTAAATGGTGCAAAGTATGGATCTAATGTTATCTTTTTAGCGCAATTTATTTTAAAAGTTGGTGTTAGTCCCAGTGATTTGAGATGTCACCTTTATCACACTAAAATTCCTGGCGGGGTGTGGTGGCTCAAGCCTGCAATCCCAGCACTTTGGGGGGCTGAGGCTGGCGGATCACTTGAGGCCAGGAATTCAAGACCAGCCTGGCCAACATGGTGAAACCCCGTCTCTACTAAAAATACAAAAAAAAAAAAAAAAAAAAAAAAGCCAGACGTGGTGGCATGCAGCTAATTGGGAGCATGAGCCTCTTGTTTGAATCCGGGAGGTGGAGGTTGCAGTGAGCCGAGACTGTGCCACTGAACTCTAGCCTAGGCAACAGAGTCTCAGAAAAAAATAGGCAAATAAAATACAATCCCACATGTACTTGAATCTATTTCTGGATGTTCTATTCCATTGACCTGCCTGTTTATTCATGTACCAATACTATTTTAATTAACAAAGCTTTGTAGTATTTTTTTTTTTTTGAGTCAGAGTTTCACTCTTGTCCAGGCTGGAGTGCAATGGTGTGATCTCAGCTCACTGCAACCTTCACCTCCTGGATTCAAGCAATTATCCTGCCTCAGCCTCCTGAGTAGCTGGGATTACAGGTGCCTGCCACCATGCCCAGCCAATTTTATATTTTTAGTTGAGATGGGGTTTCGCCGTGTTGGTCAGGCTGGTCTCGAATTTCTGACCTCAGGTGATCCACCCACCTTGGCCTCCCAAAGTGCTGGGATTACAGGAGTGAACCTCAGTGCCTGGCCCACAATACTGACATTTAATGCCCCAGAAGACCACAGATCTGGAAGAATGAGCTGTCATCCCCACTCTGAGCTCCCAACTGCTACCTCTTTATTATTCTTTTCCTTTTTCGAAAGCTTTGTGAACCTTTCCCCTGAATTTCCAGGTTGGGGTGGCCTGGGGTGAATGGCCTCATTGCTGTGTCTACTTCCATGACTTCAGGGCTACGGTGCCGGCCTCTCCCCTCATCCCTGTGTGTGTGGGAAGAGGGAGAGGAAATGAGAGAGCTGTGACTTGCTCGGGAGGAAGGTGGAAATTCATGTTCAGGCCAAGGTAAAGCCATCTGAAGTACCACGTAGAGACCTACACTTAAAGAGAATTATGGCTGGGAGTGGTGGCTCATGCCTGTAATCTCAGCACTTTGGGAGGCCGAGGCAGATGGATCACGAAACGAGGTCAGGAGTTTGAGACCAGCCTGGCCAACATGGTGAAACCCCGTCTCTAATAAAGATACAAAAAATTAGCTGGGCATGGTGGTGGGCACCTGTAATACCAGCCACTCGGGAGGTTGAGGCAGAGAATGGCTTGAACCCGGGAGGCGGAGTTTGCAGTGAGCCGAGATTGCGCCACTGCACTCCAGCCTGGGCCACAGAGTGAGACCTTGTCTCAAAAAAAAAAAGGAAATTATGCTGCTAACCTTGAAACAGGGAACCTGGGTGACATACATTTTTACAAAGCCCGTGTTTCAATCCACTTCAAAGGGCTCACCGGAGCTAGTCTTATACGTTTCATAATCCATCAGCCAGCTGGGCTTGCGGAATGGTATTTCATCATGGAAATAGACTCACCAGGGAGAGGGTGGGAAGGATGAAAGACGCATGGGATTTATTGCCCATCAAGCTGGGCACAGCAATCCATCTGCCTCTGTCATCTTAACCTTTATGCTGCAGGATTCTCAGCCTGAGCCTCTGCTGTGGTCACTCTGATGTGAGTCTCCCAGCTTCGGGACGGGGCGTGTGCATGAACGCTGGGATAGAGCAATTTGTCTTGTTTCCATTTCTCTTCGTTATTTTCCTCTCTCTCTCCCTTCCTCCCGCCCTTACTCCTCTGTGGAGTGATTTGTTGCTACAGCTCTTGAAAATAGGGGCAGTCATAAAAAAGATGAAAAAAACGATGTTTCTGTGAAATTCTCTGGGAGTCGTTAAAAAACCGAGGCATTCTCGCCTTGACGACAGTCTCGGGTAAGCATTAGCATTTCCTGCAGATCCTCCTCTCTGGCCAGGGTGCCCTCAGAGATCTCTGTAGCAAACGGAGGCTGCAAGGATGTGTGTAAACCAAGGATGCTTTGGGATTCAACTCTGGGTGCTGGCGAGGAGAGCATGGCTGTTTCGTTTAATAGCTTAGGAAGACGGACTCAGAGAAGGTCACTGGTACTGGCTTCTCTGCTTTTCCTTTCTTTCTTTCTTTTTTTTTTAATTGCATTTTTGGTTTTGGGGTACATGTGAAGAACATGCAGGATTGTTGCATGGGTACATACATGGCAATGTGATTTGCTGCCTTCCTCCCCATCACCTGTATCTGGCATTTCTCCCCATGTTATCCCTCCCCAACTCCCCACCCCTTGCTGTCCCTCCCCTAGTTCCCCCCAACAGACCCCAGTGTGTGATGCTCCCCTCCCTGTGTCCATGTATTCTCATTGTTCAACACCCACCTATGAGTGAGAACATGCGGTATTTGATTTTCTGTTCTTGTGTAAATGATCTTGAGAATAATCATTTCCAGGTTCATCCATGTCCCTACAAAGGACACAAACTCATTGTTTTTTATGGCTGCATAGTATTCCGTGGTGTATATGTGCCACATTTTCCCTGTCCAGTCTATCATCGATGGGCATTTGGGTTGGTTCCAGGTCTTTGCTATTGTACACAGTGCTGCAATGAACATTCGTGTGCATGTGTCCTTACAGTACAACGATTTATAATCCTTTGGATATATACCGAGTAATGGGATTGCTGGGTCAAATGGAATTTCTATTTCTAGGAATCGCCACACTGTCTTCCACAATGGTTGAACTAATTTACACTCCCACCAACAGTGTAAAAGTGTTCCTATTTCTCCACATCCTCTCCAGCATCTGTTGTCTCCAGACTTTTTAATGATC
>CAUYLG010003022.1:0-24524 GCA_963573385.1 Cacajao melanocephalus
TGAATGGCAGTTCGTTCTTGATTTGGCTCTCTTTAAGTCTGTTATTGGTGTATAGGAATGCTTGTGATTTCTGCACATTGATTTTGTATCCTGAGACTTTGCTGAAGTTGCTTATCAGTTTCAGGAGATTTTGGGCTGAGATGATGGAGTCTTCTAAATATACAATCATGTTGTGTGCAAATAGAGACAATTTGACTTCCTCCTTTCCTAATTGAATACCCTTTATTTCTTTTTCTTGCCTGATTGCTCTGGCTAGAACTTCCCAATACTATATTGAATAGGAGTGGTGAGAGAGGGCATCCTTGTCTAGTGCCAGATTTCAAAGGAAATGCTTCCAGGTTTTACCCTTTCAGTATGATATTGGCTGTTGGTTTGTCATAAATAGCTTTTATTATTTGGAGATATGTTCTGTCGATACCTAGTTTATTGAGAGTTTTAGCAAAAGGACTGTTGAATTTTGTCGAAGGCCTTCTCTGCATCTATCGAGATAATCGTGGTTTTTGTCTTTGGTTCCATTTATGTGGTGGATTACGTTTATAGACTTGCGTATGTTGAACCAGCCTTGCATGCCTGGGATGAAGCCTATTTGATCGTGATGGATAAGCTTTCTGATGTGCTGTTGCAATCAGTTTGCCAGTATTTTATTGAAGATTTTTGCATCTATGTTCATCATGGATATTGGCCTGAAGTTTTTTTTTGTTGAGTCTCTGTTGGGTTTTGATATCAGGATGATGTTGGTCTCATAAAATGGTTTGGGAAGGAGTCCCTCTTTTTGTATTGTTTGGAATAGTTTCAGATGGAGTAGTACTAGATTCTCTTTGTATGTCTGGTAGAACTTGGCTATGAACCCATCTGGACCTGGGCATTTTTTGGTTGGTAGGTTATTAATTGCTGCCTCAACTTCAGCCCTTGTTACTGGTCTATTCAGGGTTTCAGCTTCTTCCTGGTTTAGGCTTGGTAGGTTGCAAGTTTCCAGGAATTTATCCATTTCTTCCAGGTTTACTGGTTTATGTGCATAGAGTTGTTTGTAGTAATCTCTGTTGGTAGTTTATATTTCTGTGGAATCAGTGGTGATATCCCCTTTATTGTTTTTCATTGCATCTATTTGATTCTTCTCTCTCTTCTTTTTTATTAATCTGGGTAGTAGTCTGTCTATTTTGTTGATCTTTTCAAAAACCAGCTCCTGGATTTATTGATTTTTTGAAGGGTTTTTTTGTGTCTCTATCTCCTTCAGTTCTGCTCTGATCTTAGTTATTTCTTGTCTTCTGCTAGGTTTTGAGTTTTTTTTTTTTTATCTTGTTCCTCTAGCTCTTTTAATTTTGATGATAAGTGTCGATTTTAGATCTTTCCTTGCTTCTCATGTGGGCATTTATAGCTATAAATTTTCCTCTAGACACTGCTTTAAATGTGTCCCAGAGATTCTGGTATGTTGTGTCTTCGTTCTCATTAGTTTCAAAGAACATCTTTATTTCTGCCTTCATTTCATTATTTATCCAGTCAACATTCAAGAGCCAGTTGTTCGGTTTCCATGAATTTGTGTGGTTGTGAGTCAGTTTCTTAGTCCTGAGTTCTAATTTGATTGTACTGTGGTCTGAGAGACTGTTTTTTATGATTTCTGTTCTTTTGCTTGTGCTGAGGAGTGATTTACTTCCAATTATGTGGTCAGTTTTAGAGTAGGTATGATGTGGTGCTGAGAAGAATGTATATTCTGTGGATTTGGGGTGGAGAGTTCTGTAGATGTCTATTAGATTTGCTTGGTCCAGATCTGAGTTCAAGTCCTAGATATCCTTGTTAATTTTCTCTCTCATTGATCTGTCTAATATTGACAGTGGAGTGTTAAAGTCTCCCACTATTATTGTGTGGGAGTCTAAGTCTCTTTGTAGGTAATTAAGAACTTGCTTTATGTATCTGGGTGCTCCTGTATTGGGTGCATGTATATTGAGGATTGTTAGCTCTTCTTGTTGCATTGATCCTTTTACCATTACATAGTGCCATTCTTTGTCTCTCTTGATCTTTGTTGGTTTAAAGTCTATTTTATCAGAGACTAGGGTTGGAATTCCTGCTTTTTTTTGCTCTCCATTTGCTTGGTAAATCTTCCTCCATCCCTTTATTTTTAGCCTATGTGTGTCCTTGCATGTGAGGTAGGTTTCCTGGATACAGCACACTGATGGGTCTTGACTTTTTATCCAATTTGCCAGTCTGTGTCTTTTGATTGGGGCATTTAGCTTATTTACATTAAGGGTTAATATTGTTATGTGTGAATTTGATCCTGCCATTTTGATACTAGCTGGTTGTTTTGCCCATTAGTTGATGCAGTTTCTTCATTGTGTCAACACTCTTTATCATTTGTACATTTTTGGAGTGGCTGGTACTTGTTGTTCATTTCTATGTTTAGTGCTTCCTTCAGGAGCTCTTGTAAGACAGGTCTTGTAAAGATGAAATCTCTCAGCAATTGCTTGTCCATAAAGGATTTTCTTTCTGCTTCACTTACGAAGCTTAGTTTGGCCAGATATGAAATTCTAGGTTGAAAGTTCTTTTCTCTAAGGATGTTGAATTTTGGCCCCTACTCCTTTCTAGCTTGTAGAGTTTCTGCCAAGAGATCCGCTGTGAGTCTGATGGTCTTTCCTTTGTGGGTGACTCGACCTTTCTCTCTGACCGCCCTTAGCATTTTTTCCTTCATTTCAACCCTGGTGAATCTAAGTATTATGTGCCTTGGGGTCTCTCTTCTTGAGGAATATCTTTGTGGTGTTCTCTGTATTTCCTGGATTTGAATGTCGACCTGCCTTGTTAGGTTGGGGAAGTTCTCTTGGATGATATCCTGAAGAGTGTTTTCCAACTTGGATTCATTCTCCCCGTCACATTCAGGAACACTAGTCAAGCATAGTTTAGGTCTTTTCACATAATCCCATAGTTCTTGGAGGCTTTGTTCATTTCTTTTCACTCTTTTTTCTCTACTCTTGCCTTCTCATTTTATTTCATTGATTTGATCTTCAATCTCTGATATCCTTTCTTCTGCTTGATCGATTCAGCTGTTGAAAATTGTGTATGCCTTGCTAAGTTCTTGTGCTGTGTTTTTCGGCTCCATCAAGTCATTTATGTTCTTCTCTAAGCTGGTTTTTCTAGTTAGCATTTCGTCTAACCTTTTTTCAAGGTTCTTAATTTCTTTGCATTGGGTTAGAACACGGTCTTTTAACTCAGAGTAATTTGTTATTATCCACCTTCTGAAGCCTGCTTCTGTCAATTCCTCACTCATTTTTTGTCTTGTTTTGTTCCCTTGATGGTGAGGAGTTGTGATCCCTGGAAGAGGAAGAGGTGTTCTGGTCTTTGAAGGTTTCATCCTTTTTGTGCTCGTTTTTTCCCTTCTTTGTGGATTTATCTCCCTTTGATCTTTGAAGTTGGTGATTTCGGGAGAAATCTCTGAGTGGATGTCCTTTCTGTTGCAGTTGGAGCAGTATCTTTTTTGGCCTGTAGATGCGTGCTGGGCTGCCTCAGATTCAGTCAGGTTGCTGGGTGGGTAGTCTTCCCCTGGGGTTTGTTTGCAGGTGAAATTAGCCCCGCCTTCCCAATGGCATCTCTCCTTCTCTGAGCTCGATCTTCCTGGTTGAGGTGAAACTGGTATATTCATTGCCAAGCTCTCTGTTGAATGGGCTTCAGTTTGAGTTTTGTGGGGAGTGGGGCTTGCCAAGCCTAATAACCTGGTTCCCTGCTTTCAACTCTGCCTCTTCCTGTGGGATAAGTTGTTCTGTCCCAGTTGTTCCGTCCCACCGGCACTAGTTCAAACTTCCATCCTGGTCTGGCTGACAACTTATGGCACCAGGCGGGAGCTGGGGCTCAGATTTGCATTGACAACCCACAGCGCCCCTCAGTCTGGCAGGGTTCTCATGGATCGTGGGTTGCATGAGGGATGAGGTAAGCACAGGATCCAAATCGGAGCACCGAGGGGGTGAAGTCCCCCGACCCTCTGAGCTGGCTGCATGTTCCAGATGGGCACACTCTGCCCTGTCTTGGTTCAGTCTCCCTGGGCGGCTCTCGTCTTGCTTTGGTTCCTTCCGTGGGCTACTTTCAGAGTCCTTCCAGTCCCCCTAAAATGAACCCAGCACCTCACTTGGAATCATGAAGCCTTCTAGCCCTCTGCATCTTATTTGCTGGGAGCTGCATTCTGGTGTTGTCTCCTTTTGGCCATCTTGGCGCCACCTCCTAGCTCATACCTTTTATCCAACAATCCTTGAAAAGTCTAACTATTCTTCTTTCCAAATTTTATCTGGCCTCCAAAGACTCACACTCAAATTAGAGGACCATAGAAGTTTTTCTGGCTTTCTGGAATTAGAGTCAGCTCATACTCGTTATTCAACAGCCTTTAAAAAATCTAACTATTATTCTTTGCTCAGTGCAGAGTTACCTTAGTAAATGGTCATAGGCCCCTTCATAGAGAGATAGGGAGAATGTTTATAGTTATTCATGTGACAATGCAGCGTCCTTTTTAAGGGCACTCACCCTGCCTTTTAACCAATGAGATCTGGGTCTACAAAATTACATAAATCTAGAAGCTGGATGAAGGACCTGGACTTTCCATTGTGATAGCTGATGCTCATATTCTTCCTATATTCTGATGGAGCAGATCATATGAAGATCTTTTGATGGTTGTTGTACACACACACACACACACACAAATTAGTCAGTCAGCTGTCCATGTACCTCATTCCTCAAATCACAATTTATTATTTCTTAGCCATTGCCACAGATTCCTGCAGGTCAAGACAGCCTGATTACTACTATAGACCTCTGCCCATTTCAGTAATTGCAACCATCTTGCCTCTGACAATTTAGTATCGTCACATATACTCTTTCATTGAGAAATCCCATAACTTCACTGATACTAGGGAGTCTAGTTCGAAGCAGCATCTCCTGTTATTAACACTGACCTGGGAATGATAGACATCACCAAGATTTTCAGATTCTGATGTTCCCCTCACCAGTGAATTTTTTTTTTTTTTTTTTTTTTTTTTACCATACTGAAGGGTATGTTCTCTCAGGGAACAAAGTCAGATGATAGATTCTAGATATCATATAATAAATCCATGCTAACATCCCCATCTTCATGAGCCTTCTCAAATTTTCCTTAATACCAGGCCAAAGCAATTTCAGCATTTCTGTCTCATTTTCCTGTTTGCCTTTATTATATGCAGAATTCAAGGAAACCTCCAAGAAGAATATTAGGACCATCTCCAGGTGTCCTTACTAGGAAATTGAGGCCAATTCAGGAGTAAGTACTCTCATGTCAGTAAAATCTTCCCTAGTCAGCCTTATTTTATTTCCCCAACCAGTCAACACTCTCAAAATTCACCCCTACATGTGTTTCCCTGGTTTCTTTTAGTGCATATAATAATCTAGGACGTGCAATTCCTGTAAACTCTTTTCTCCGGGAGAAAGAATTATATTTCCTGACTCAGGTGTTTTGAGACCTGACCCAAGTTACTGGCATGGGGATGATAAATGGTGATCTGATAGATCTTGAGGAGGGCAAGCATCATCTTGTGAGTTTCCTTCCTCACATAAGGGTCTTTAGGTCTTTTCAAGGTCTCTAGGCAAGAAGAGAATGTTCTGCTCTAGTAAGGAGAATGGAACTGCTTCTCCCAGTATTGAGGATTCAGGAAAATCTGAGAGTTCAAGACTCCCAGACTTATCCACCCAAATGTCCATATCCCAAATTCAGGGTTCCACTGTTTGCTACCAGAGCGCTGACACAGAAAACCCAGAAGGGTTGTGGCTTCAATTCCCTTTATAGCTGTGCCACTCTTACAATTTAATCTTGGGCATGACTTTCACCATATACTCTCCTGCAGCTGTAGGAAAGGATGATTCCCTCAAATGCTGTTATAGGCCCTTGACTTTCGTAATGCACATTGATTTTGGCTGACCTGAGCCATTAATTGTCTTTATTTCAAGGCATCCAAAGAAATTAGTAAAATCCAGTATTTTAATTAACAATATTTATAATTACAATCACCATCATATTGTGTGAGTAACCCCTCACATTCCACCTCTACCTCTGCCCAACCAACCTCAAATGAGAATCTTAGCAATTGCACTCCATTTATTTCAGCAATGGGGTCTTTGTTGCCATCTTACTGGTGAGTTATTCAGTTCCCAAATCCTATCCTAATGGTCTGCTTTCTAAGGATAACTCTAATACTATCTTTCTTTCCCCTGAAAGGATAAGATGATACATAGACTTCAATGAAAGTAATGTATTTGAAAATGAGTTGCCAAGTAGTAGAAGTGATGAATAAGGACAGTGACAGAGAGTGAGAGAGCCAATACAAGAATGTGTCATCAAACCATTGCTGTGAGCAACTGGTTCCAAATCACAGCAGACATTCTGAAAATTCTTATGAAACGTGTGTCAATACTGTCTACCCTAGGGTGAAAAGCAGAAAGCATTTATTCATCAGTTCCTCCCCACACTGGTCAAGGGTGAGCCCATGGAAGTTAGTCCCTTACACTTCCAATGCGGAAGTTTTGTGTGCTGAAGGGGTTCCCTCAAGTATCAGAGAAACTCCCAGGGAGCAGAAAGCAAGAGGTTCACATGAAAGCTTAAGGCAGGCACACTTTTGACCTACATCTGTGAAGCTAGTGGAAGCCTGAGCGAAACTGGTCCCAGCAGCAGTGACGAGTGAAAGATGAGGCCATGAACATCTGAATGTGACATATAAGACAGTCCAATGGAGCACACAGAGAAATAGAGTATCAAGCATCAAGATTGTAACTAATAAAAGAGCGTGAGTTAGAAAATGACTATATATAGCCTAGTTATGCTTAAGACTATAGATTGTGACTGAATAATACTTATTTCTAGCTAAAAGATATTATAATTATTTTTCATTAGAGTTTCTTAACACAACAAAATAGTGATATTTGTAATCCAAAATATTTAGCTTAGAAAATAATAAATACAACTTCAAATTTCTACTTTATTGACATATTTTAATAAAGTAATTCTAAGTTCTAAGATTTTCCAAATTTATTTGAATTTTCCATTCAATAAATCAGTAATGTTCCACATAGCCGTGTCAGTAAAACTATTTGGAGGCAAACACATTAACTTTGTGACTATTTATTTATGAATTAATACATTTATAGCAATTGGTCCACAATATTAGTCAAACTTTATTAAGTTTGAGATAAAAATAAATTGAAAATAAATTCTAACATTTTCTTATTGTATCCAATCATCTTCCCATCATCTATGGTATGTGAATACAAAAAATTTTAGACTAACATTATTACATAGGCACAGCCTAATAATTTGTTAATAATCAGATGAGTTTAGTCCATATTTTAGACATGCTAAAAATCACAATTTTGCATATATACAAAGAAAAACACATATTCATATTTTACTATTTCTCTAACTTGCTAGTGAATTCATATATGTATTACATTGATTATATATTAATAGACATATAGAAATTATGTGATTATCTGGGTTACAGAGTTATAGTCTAAAATAGCAACTTTAGACAGCACTGTGAAGTTTGGGGGAAGTCCCTTCAAGACCTACAAAAAAGCATAGAAAGAGGGCTCAAAACCATCCCTCACCTGCCTCCCAACCATGGCAACTCTGCTTTTATTTGTTTTATATATTGTGCTTCTCATAAGATTTTCCTAGAAGAAAAGATTCTGAGATATATATATATATATATATATATATATAGATATATAGATATAGATATAGATATATATATATATGAAACCTATGATCTTATTCTATCTAGTAGCAGATTCACAGAAGGTTGGGGAAAATGGGACAGAGGTCATTTAGATTTGACCAATTTTATATGCACTCATTTGTATATGTGTGGTATATGTGTGTGCATTTGTATGCAATCTTATCAATACGTAGCTTTCTCTAACTTCTGCTGTATCAGGATACAGAACTATTCCATCACCATAAAGATTTCCTATGCTACCTCTTCATATCTACACTCACCCAGAGATATTTCGTTGTGGGTTTTAATTTGCATTTCCCTAATGATGTACAATATCTTTGTGATGTTGAGCATCTTTTCATGTGCTTATTCACCATTTTCATATACATTTTTCACGTCCCCTTTAGTGAAATGTCTGCTGATGTGTTTTGCTCGTTTTCTAATTGTGTATTTTGCTGATTTTACTATTTTACTAGTGTTCTTTATATATTCTAGATAGCAGCTTTATGTCAGATATCTGGTTTGCAAATATTTTATCCTAGTCTTTCGTTTGCCTCTTTCTCCTCTTATGGGTTCTTTCATAGAAAAAAAGTTTTTCCTTGTTTTATCAATTTTTGTGTTTTCGCATTTAGATAATAATTATAAAACCATGTTGTTAATTATATTATTTAGAAGCATAGCTAAATTGTTATGATTACTGATATCCTCAGTAGCCATTTACTTTTTTAATAAGGATTATTAAAGAATTATTTTGAAAACAATTTCATGACCTAAATCACCATCCATGTCCTCATGATATAATTGCAAATGGGCAGCTCTGCATATCCTAAGGAATGAGCATCTGCCTGTATTTTAGAAACATTTAAATACTTGTAAAGATGACTGTATAATTTCCCAGTATTCTACTATGAATAATTATTAGTCTTTTTCTTGGGGAAAACTTATAGCAACAGCTAAAAGTTTGACTACTACATTCCACATATAAAACAATTATGAAAAATTTTAAGTAATCAAAATAAAAGCAGTCAGGATGTGGACAAATGAGCAGAAGTCAGCAATGACTTTGGCAAACAAAATAACAATGACAACCACAAAAAACACAATGATACTAACCATTACACTACAATGGCAGTGCAATTTTCTTACGACTACAATGACACGATTCCTTCAGCGTCTTCCTTATTATCCACATAAATGAAGAGAATGCCCCCTTCTGAAAATTAGAGGTAAAGAAGCAAGCAACTGGAACTATTGTGTAACTGTATCTGATTCAGTTCTTCTCCTTAATCCAACCCCACAATGTGCTACGTTTACACCCCATTTAACATTGCAGTTCTTGGCTGCAGCTATGCTGTCAATGTTGATTGAGTTCCCACACTGTACTGTTTGCTATGAGAAAAGGCCACATAAGACTTGAAGTACAGTCTCCCCCTCTATAACCTCACTAGAGAGTTGGATAAACACCAAATATAAATCAAATTCCATATCATTCTGGGAAACAGAAAAAGAAACACATAACGATTGAGAAACCTGCAACAATTATGGAGAATATAAACATAAGAATCTTTGATGCTACACAGAGTGATTTAACTACTAAAGTGGCCAGCTTACTTTGCCATTTCATTGACATTTTAGATACATATTTATCATGAGACTTAGTAGTATACGTTGTTTTAAATTATGGGTCATGAGGTCAATTCATTTTATAAAAATGAATACAACAGTATAAGCACAGTAAAAACTCTCAATAAATATTATTCTTTTAATGACTATTATTTTGAAAAATGTATAACAATTCAATTAAGTATCAAAAATTTAGTGACATCCCTACCACAATTCAGCATAACAAACATTTGGATCCTATTAGCGTAAGTTTTGTAGATTTATGCAGAGACTAAATGAATATTTACTCTTTAGACACAGTAAAATGTTCATCCTGCACTCCTTATACCGAAGCGCCAATAGGATTGAACTCTGTACCAGCGCTGTAAATAATTCTGCATGCCTCGGTGAGTGGGGATGAGAGGAGGCTGTAGAAGAGAGTAGTGCCAACCATACCATACAAGTCCTTGTAGATATTTGGATTTTAGTCTAAGCACAATGATAACTCCTTGTAGCGTTTTAAGCAATGGAGTAACTTTATTTACATTTTCAAATGATCACCTTTTCTATTTTGCAGACAATGGGTTAGAGCAAGATAGGACTAGAAATAGAGAAACTTGAAGGCTAGTGAAGCAGTTCAGACAAGAGGAAATGATACCTCTGACATCGGTAATTAAGATGTAAAGTGAACAGAATAGAGACACATTGTTGAGATAGCAATGACAAGTCTTGATAAATAAAATATGGGAGAGAGGAAACTCCTAGATTTCTGTTTTGAATGAGTGTGTGGAAGTACCATAAAGTGTGACAGAATAAGAGTCCAGAAATAAGCCCTAAAAATTCCAACATTGACCAGGTGCAGTGGTTCACACCTGTGATCCCAACACTCTGGGAGGCCAAGACGGCCAGATCACCTGAGGTCAGGAGTTCAAGACTAGCCTGGTCAACATTATGAAACCCTGTCTCTACTAAAACTACAAAATAATCTGGGCGTGGTGGTGGGTACCTGTAATCCCAGTTACTTGGGAGGCTGAGGCTGGAGAATCACTTGAACCCGAGAGGCAGAGGTTGCAGTGAGCTGATGTCATGCCATTGCACTCCAGCCTGGGTGACAGAGGGAGACTCTGTCTCAAAAAAAAAAAAAGAAGAAGAAAGGAAAGGAAAGAAATTCTAACATTTAGACGTCAACTAGGATAGAGACAGTGAAAACCCTTGAGGGAAGGCTATAAATGTGAAAGAAAAACCAAGGAGAGAGAGGAAAAGTGCAGTGCTGTCATATATGTACATTTACACACACACACACACACACACACACACACACACACAGGATTAGTTCTGCTAAAGGGAGGCAAAGTGGAAATAATTCCTCAGAAAAGATTGGCAAGTAAGGTGAGGAGACAGAGAATTTCAACCACTGGGAAATAATAGAATGAAGAGACTGTGTCAGAGTGGTGTTTTAGGTGGGGATCCCAAAGCATGTTCAAATGCTGTTAGGAATAATCCCACAGCCAGCCAGAAGTTGAAGATACAGGATTAAGAGGAATGACCCAGTGGAACAAGATCTAGAGAAGAATGAGTAAAGGCCCTAGATCATATGTGGTAAGATAAGTCTTTGATAGAATGTGGCAGGAAGTCAATTTCTCAATAAATGGTAGCTTACAGTATCTCTTTTATCGTTCATATTTGCATCATAGTGCACAGCTCCTGACTTGTACATATTTGGATTGCAATAAAGACTTGCTGAACAAACGGTTCTGGCTGAAGATGAGGTCCTTAACTAAATCTACCGTCAGCAAAACCTGCAGCTGTTGTAGATTTTACTTACACTATGCTAAACGCTGCCCTCTGAAACTCCAGCTAATGTTGTGTGCTTTAAAAAAAGAAAAACAGAAAACAAAACCCAAGTTGGTGATTGTGAAATGCCAGTAAAGAATGGAAGTTTGAAAAGTAGGGGTAGCGGGAAACCAGAGCAGCTCTGAGGCCAGTAGCGGTATCTTAATAAGAATCTTGGTGTTTGTGTATTTTCGATTTCTTGTCCACTAGGTGGTGGAACAGAGTCCCTATCTAAACGACAGTTTTTTCCTCACAGGTTTGTGTTTCTCTCACAACGCCTACACAGGTCTTTGCACTCCAAAGAAATCCAAGAAATTCAATCTCTTGAAAACTGCCGCTTGGAAAAACAACGCTCGAATGACAAGTGTGGGGAAAGATGGGAAGAGAAGGTGCGGAGTGCGGAAACACAAGGACCAGCGGAGCGAAACTACATTTCCCAGAAAGCCACGGGCTGGCCTACGACCACCGCGCTCCCCAAGCCCGCCGGAAGTCTACGTCGCGCTCTTCAGTAACCGGTTCGCCGCCGTCCCTTTTTCTAAGGAACGTAGAGAAACCCAATGAAGGAAAGGCATTTTAGTACAGCAGCAAAGGTTTAGCCACCAGAGGGTCTTTCTGCGCCGTGGTTATTCCGATCTTCGCTTGTAAAGGAACTGGAAAACCCAAGGCAGCCGGGCTGGCCCCACGGGCCATGTGACCAGCTGGGGTCACGTGACTCCAGAGTCCGGCAGCTGCGGCGGCAGCTGAAGTCTGTTACCCCGGCAACTGGTGGACCCGCACAGACCTTTCCGGAAAGCTCGGAATTCAGAGGCAGTGGTAAGAGGTAAGGTGTGAACGCTGGTTTCCCACCCACATCGCCATGGCCGAGGTTGTGCCTCAGACCCGATCCAAGGTCTTTAGTTTTCCGGGTCATTTCCCTTCTCCGGAACCCACGGAAAATGCGTCTTTGTCTTCCCGCCAACCTCCGAACCCGCGCTTCTGGGGACCGGGTTGCCGCCAGGCTTGAGAACGTTTTGGTGGAGTCCGCCTCTGACCAAGCTACTGAGGCCAAGACCTTCACCGCACTTGCCTTGAACTGATCGAAAGTGCTAATGAAGGGAAGAGGTGTTATTCTGCACAATGGGGCGGGTATTGTCCGGGTCTGCAAGCCCACCTCCCCTCCCCCATTTCTGCAGAAGAAAGCTGGGGTTTGAGCTGCTCCAAGGAGTTCAGGATCTGGGGGTCTGCCTAAGGTTGGGTTCATTAGGTGTGTAGGGGAAAGTTTTCCCTTGCAAGTCACTGGTTTCTACTTGTGTGCAGCGCAGTTTTTGTCTCTTCCCTCGCTTCAAAAGAAACATAATTAGTACTGATTTGTGTACTGATTAAGTTTAAGTATTCTTTAAGTATTTTGAATCTTCTAAGTAAATTCCATTTATGTATATTTTGAAACATCCTCGAATCTGGATACAGTCTGCATTACGAAACTATTAATATGTGTTGGTAAAATAACGGGCCGAGCGATAAGGTAGCACAAACTCTGTTTTGTGCTTTGCTGGAAAGAAACAGTCCTTTGGATTTGCTGACTTAAGTTTTTAAGATTCTCTGTGAAGACCTGGTTTCTGTTTGATTGGTATTAACACATGCACACAAACGTAGATTTGGGAACTATTGTAGAGACCACTCTGTAATAATCGGATGTTAATAGATGAGAACAATTCTAAACGCTGAGTACAAGACACACTCGTTAACAATTGGATGTTAACAGATGAAAACAATTCTAAACGCTGAGTACAAGACACACTCGTTAACAATTGGATGTTAGCAGATGAAAACAATCCTGAACGCTGAGTATAAGACATCCTTGTCAGAGCTGCTTTTCCAAATCAGTTTGCATAATGAATTAGGAATCTCTTGACCAACTTTAAAAAAATTGTACGTGTATACTGTATCATTAAAAAATTTGTACATATATACGAAGTCAAAATAGAAATGTCTTAAGTTTAAGTCTGGTCATGTTCATGATGTGATGGCTTTCCTTAAAAGATGTTTATGTCTCTTGTCGTTTAGTGCTTCCAGTGTTTGAGATACTTTAGAATGTTCACTCTGGGAGGCCAAAATTGTTGACTATGGCTGACTATTCCCAAGAAGAGCTAGACGAAGAGTTTGAACAGTTTATGAAAGAGGTAAGTTTGTATTTTTAAAAGCTATATTGTAAATTTGTCTCGAAAGACTCATCCTTCAGTTCTCTCACCTCGAAGATACAGTTAGTCCATCACCAAACTCTCAACTCCCCTCATCCCTCTAGCTCTCTCCCTTTTCTCTGCCACTCCTCGTTCAGTGCCATCATCTCAACTGAGCTATTGCAGCAGTTCCCAACTCATGACCCACCATTCCTTTCACCGCACTGCAGTCAGACTCTTCCTCCACAGTAAAAGATACTATTGGCATCCCATCAAATGTAGGAAAAATCCAGACTCCACTCCTTACCATGCTTATAAAGCTTTTCATAGTTTTGCTCTTACATATGTCAACTGCCTTCATATTCCTCTTTCACCCACTTTATTTATTCCACAGTGGCCTTTATTCTCTCCCAGACATTTCAAGCTCATTTCACCTTAGGATCTTTGCATTCACTGTTCTCTCTGCCAATATTCTTCACCTGGCTAGTGAAGATTTACCTTAAATATTACTACTTCAGAGAGGCTTCTTCTGTTTGTCCAGTAAAAGGTAACCACGAAGTCACTTCTTAATCTAGTATGTATTTAATTCTTTTTATAGCATTTAGCACATTAATTTTCTTGTGTGGGTCTGTTTACTGCTTCCCATTGTAAGATTGTATGGTCTGTAAAGTGATGACTCTATTTTCATTGCTGTTATATATCTACATGTTCATTACTGTATCTACAGTACTTAAATATTTCAATGAGTAAATCAAATGGTATACCACATTCTCTGTACAGTCATGTACCTCATAAAGACGTTTTGGTTAGCAGCAGACCACATGTATAACAATGGTTTCATAAGACTCTAAAGGGGCCGTCCTATAAAGGTGTACCTTTTAAATCTTTTGTACCATATGTTTACTGTAGCTTTTCTATGTTTAGATACAAATGCTTGCCATTGTGTTACAGTTGCCTGCAAGATTCAGTACAGTACATGCTGAACAGCTTTGCAGCCTAGGAACAATAGGCTATACCATATAGCCTAGGTGTGGAGTAGGCTATACCATGTGGCCATCTAGTTTATGTAAATACACTCCATGATGCTCCTATGATGAAATCCTATTTCTCAGCAATGCCTAACTCTGTATAAATGGAGGGGCCTTGTAGAACTTTCAAGAGAGTCACATTTTAAGCTTTTATACTTCAAACGTTCTTGTTTAAAAAGGGGAGTTTAATAGAAAAAAAAAAACTTTAGTTTCATTGTCTGTCTAATGGAAAAATAATGCCTTCTTTGTAGGATTGGTTGAAGGATTAGAAAAGCATCTACCAGTTGCTAAGATGTAATAGGCACTTGGAATAAGTTTCATTTACCATTTGAAAAGTTGATTTTTTAAATTTCAAATACAGGCACATTTTGAAAATTTATAGGAATGATTTTTATTGTAAAAGATAGCAGAACAGGCCTTTTAGATGTTTTTATTCTTCCCTCATTTACCACCCTTCCAGCACATGGAGTCTCCAACACTCTCCTTCCCCAACTCTTCTGTCTCCGTCTCTCTCCCTCTTATATCCATCCTCCTTTGCAATGTTTCATTTTTTTAAAAAAACTATGAAAATCATAATTTTAGAGTCATGCTAACCTCTTTTCTCACTTTGGTAAGTTATTGTTCAAACAATTAATTCAAAGGCATCGTTTATATCTTTATTTTTAGGAGAGTGGTGGTACCAGCTTTTTAAAAATAGCTTTATTGAGACATAATTCACATACCATTTAATTCACCCATTTTTAATGTGCAGTTCTGTGGTTTCAGAATTATGTAACCACCACCACAATCAATTTTAGGAATTTTTATCACCCCAAAAAGAAATCCCATATCTGTTAGTAGTTACTCCATCTCCTCATTCCCCCTTTCCTAGCTTTAGGAAACTACTAATCTACTTTCTGTCTCTAAATGTTTGCCTGTTACAGACATTTCATAGAAATGGAATCATATATCGTGAGGCCCCTTGGGTCTGGCTTCTTGTACTTAGCATGATGTTTTTAAGGTTCATCTGTGTTTTAGTATGTATTAATACTTTATTTCTTTTTACAGCTGAGTAATATTTCATTGTGTAAATGTACCACCTTTTGTTTTTCCACCTATCAGTTGACATCTGGGTTCTTTCCACTTTTTGGCAGTTATGAACAATGCTGCTATGAACAATCATATACAAGTTTTTGTGTCGATGTGTTTTCGTTCCTCTTGTGTATATGCCAAAGAGTGAAATTGCTGGATCATATAGTAGCTCTGTGTTTGCCAGACTGTTTTTTAAAATGGCTGTGCTATTTTACATTTTCACCAATAGTGTATTACTTTATCAAAGTTTCCATTTCTTTTTTTATTTTTAGACCGAGTCTTGCTCTGTTGCCCAGGCTCGAGTGTGCATTGGTACAATCTTGGCTCACTGTCACTTCTGCCTCCTGGGGTCAAGCGATTCTCCTGCCTCAGCCTCCTAAGTAGCTGGGATTACAGGCACCTACCACCATGCCCAGCTAATTTTTGTGCTTTTAGTAGAGACAGGGTTTTACCACGTTGGCCCGCTGGTCCCAAACACCTGACCTCAAGTGATCCACCTGCCTTGGCCTCCCAAAGTGCTGGGATGATAGATGTGAGCCACTGTGTCCAGCCCAGAGTTCCAGTTTATCCATATCCTTGCTAACAACTGTTATATCTGAGAATCAGCTTTTTTGCTTTGTTTTGTTTATTTTTCATTTTTTTTGAGACGGAAGTTCGCTCTGTCACCCAGGCTGGAGTGCAGTGGCACGATATTGGCTCACTGTAACTTCCACCTCCTGGGTTCAAGCGATTCTCCTGCCTCTCAACCTCCTGCATACCTGGGATTATAGGCACGTGTCACCATGCCTGGCTAATTTTTATAATTTTAGTAGAGACGGGGTTTCACCACATTGGTAAGGCTGGTCTCAAACTCCTGACCTGGTGATCCACCTGCCTTAGCCTCCCAAAGTGCTGGGATTACAGGTGTGAGCCACTATGCCCAGCCTGTTTTGTTTTATTTTTAATGAATTATCTTCTTAAAAATAATTAATGAAAGTGCCAAGAAGCACTGTAGAAGGTTGGTTAAAGTGTAGACAGTAGGGTGAACAATCTTCATTTCTTTTTCTCTTCTTTGTCATGGCCCTACAAGATCAGTGATACTATGCCTATGTTACAGATAAGCAAACTGAAAAAATGAGAGGAGAGAGAAATGGAACACCTCAAAATGATACTGAAGTTTAGAGAGTAAGTGAAAAGTGATGCAGCTAACTAATTTCAGAAATTCAGATGGGATAGGCAATATTTTTCTTCCCTCCTCTTGTCTTCCTACCTGGTTGTTAGTGAAGACAATAAGTTCTTGTTTAACATTTAAAAATTGACATTCTTCAGGTCACTGGGGTAGAGCGTTTTGTTTGGCAAGTGGAAGCGCTGTTGTTTTAGAAGTTTAAAATGTCACTCAGATAACAATATGCTAGTGGGGGAACTACATAGTATGGGGGAAAGTGGCACAAATTAGTCAGACATGGGTTTAAATGTCACTTTGTAACACTAACAGTAGCAGTAGCAACTTGGACAAGTTACTTAACCTCTTAGAGCTTCAGTTTCCCCATGAGTAAATTTCTGCAGGGTTGTTTAAAGATTGAGATTACCTGAGTGTAGATCCTGACATAGAGCAGGCATGTGGTAAATGTTGGTTTCTTTCCCAGAAAAAGTTATGTAGAATGAGATTGAAAAAGGGTCAAGAGCAGAGTCCTGGAGAAGTCTCCTGTTAAATAAATGGGCAAAAAAAAAAAAAAAAAAAAATCTATTAAGATAGATGGGTGGGAATAGCCACAGATGTGAAGAATAACCCGGAGGAAGTGATGCTATTGAAGTCAAGGTAGAGAATTTCAAGAAGTAAGAGTAAGAGTTGATCACCAGTAACAAATTCCATGATGTCATCAGGGAGGATAACTGACAGTGGTACTTTATTTGTGACATTTAGAGGGCCTTTGGTGCCTGGAGGAGAGCTGTTTTGGATGGGAACCAGATTATAAGGGGTTAAACAGTGAACTCAAGAAGTTGGTATATATGAAGGAAATGTGATAGGTAGAGTAAAAGAGAGGTAGGTATAAGGAATTTTGTTGTTTTGTTTTACTTTTTTTTTTTTTCAAAGTTGAGTAGAATGTTCATTTTTTCATTCCACAATTTTGCCTGCTACTGTGCTAGGCACTGGAGATGCAGTGCTGAGCAGATGTATAATCAGAGGGAAGGGAGGGGAGTAGAGAGAGAAGGGAGTGAAGGTACAGAAATCAGATGGGATAACAAGGGAAGAAAGAACCTAGAGAAGTTCCACTTGGAGTGGAGAAAAAAAACTGTATTGTCTGAAAGATGAAAGAAGTGCCTTCACAGGTAGGTTTAGTAGTGGAGTGAGGTGGGTGGTGTTTGAAGGTTTTTATTTCTCAGTGAAAAGAGTGACCAAGTAATTAGCTAAGGTGCTAGGGGGTGGTATTGAGGTTAGAGCATGGGATTTAGGATTGTAGTAAAATTTGGACTGGAAGAGTAGAAAACAGCAAATAACCTTTTATTAATCACTGAAAAAAATGCTGATTTTTCTGGTCAGTTTCATCCTCCTCTTCACACCCTGAAACTCAGTTCTTCCTTATCTTGAAATTCTGTTTTTCTAGAGTGATGTTATGCAATTTTGTTCAACCATTATTTATTCTTAAAACTTAGAGAATGCCTAGAAAATAGGGTTGTATCCTCCTGTTTTTTCTTTCCTGAAAAAATTTCTTGATCAAGTTTCATTTCTTTGTTGTTATTCTCCTGGTTTACTTGATTAATTATGAAATTGATGCTCACAGATGAATGTCTGATTTTTAAGTTATTTTGGCCACATGTTTGTAGATATGAACTTATATATTATTGGTGAAAATGTTGTTTATGTGACAGCTGAACTGTGAGCAAACTAATAGAAACATACTTAATGATGATTCTGAGATTCTTGAATTTACACTGTATTTTTAAATTCAGTATCTTGTATCTGATTCAGCTTTCAGATGATTCTTCTGAAAATTCAGACAAAACAGCTAGACAACCTAAAAAAGAGATGAAGAAGAAAGATACAGTGCCTTGGTGGATAACTGAAGATGATTTTAAGGATGATGGTAAATGTTGCTGATTTTTCGTTTCAGATTATTTGACCACAAGGGGTCAGTCAAGACTTCTGGATTTTGTTACTTCACTATAAATATATAAAGAAAGCGATACTAATAATGTGGATTTTTTAAATTTGAATTGATTTTCTTATAATCGGTATTTTATTATGTATTTTTTATGTAATTGAGCTGTGATACAACGTTATCAGCTTATTTTACATGGAGATAATTTATGTTTACTCAAATTAAGGTGACAAGTAATTCAGGTATATTCATTATGTTTAATGATAAATTGCTTTAAGGTGATTTAATAAGATATTGTATTCTGGCAGTTTATTAATGTCATTGCATTGGGAAGATTTTAACAAACCTGTAGACTTTGATATCACAGTTTGTTAATGACAGTAGAAAAAAAAACTTTACTGCATGTATATATGTATGTGTGTATATGTCTCATATATATGTATATGATATACCCAGGCTGAAGTACAGTAGCATAGTTATAGAATATTGTAACTTCAAACTCCTGGACTCAAGCAATCTTCCCACCTCAGCTTTCTGAGTAGCTAGGACTACAGGTGCATGCCAATATGCCTGGCTAATTTTTTTTTTTTTTTTTTTAGAGATAGGGTCTCTCTCTGTATTACCCAGACTAATCTCGAACTTGCCTCAAGCAATCCTCCTACCTTGGCCTCCCAAAACACTGGGATTACAAGTGTGAGCCACCACACCTGGCCTGATATGTTTATTATATATGATAATGCTGTAGCTGTAAACAACTCAGACTGCTTCTATTTAAGTACCTACATTCAGACCATTTGTGGATCAGTGTTAAGCATAATTTTGTAAACTGATATAATTTCTGTATCTCTTCTCTAGGGAAAAAATTTACCTGTGGGCTTATAAAATTGAGCCTGAATTCATGTAATAATTAAGGCTCTACATGATCTGATTGGAACCCTGCCTTCTTGTGTGCTCTGGCCATACTTAACATTCCTTATCTCCTGGAAACACCATAGACCTCCATGTCTCTGTGCATTATCTCATGCTTCCTTGCCATTAAAATGCCTTTCCTTTCATCTTTCTTGCCCAGTAAAACCTAGTATCACCACTTTTTGCAGTCCTTCACTCTGTCTTCTAGCTCTCTTGTCACAATTAGTTTCCCCTTCATTTTGATGTCAAAACACCATAATAACACACATTGTGTTGATAGTTATAACCTATAGGACAGCTCTTGAGGTTGGGAGCTTTGTGAGGGCAAGGCAGGAAGCACTTCTTTGTTCTTGTGTCCCCTGACCCTCAACATTTATCAACATTAAGTGATAAATTTGTTTAATAAATGCGTGTTAAAGTAGATTTGACAGTTACTTCTCTGTTCTTTTTAATACTATACTTTAAAGAAATTCCTTATTGAAAAATTCACTGAGTTTTTTTATAAATTCTTAAATTATGCAACATGCTCAAGTTTGTAGTGAAGAATGTTTTAGAATCTCTCCCCGCTTTTAATGTTTGAAAAGGATATTATAAGATGAAGTACTATTGGAATTGTTGACAAAGATTTGGGACATAAAGCCTTTTGTCTAGAAGGTAATGACTCAGAGCAGATAGATATAAACCAATCCTACAGAAAAGAATAGCTCCTAGACCAAAAATACTCACATGCAACCTAATGGTATTAATAATTTTTAAAAAATGTATCAAAAATAGATTTGATTAGTAAAAGAAGTAAAGAAGGATAGTCAAGAAGCAAACTTTGGCAATGTCAACTTAAACAGAGGGAGGTTTCCCTGCCCAGGGGACTAACCTGGTCCCTGATTCAGTCACAAACGTTTACTGAGTTCATATTATGTTCTAAATACTAGGCACTAGTATAAAAAGGCAAGACGTGATTCTTGTATCAAGAATGTAGAAGCGTCTGAGTGAGAATTCCACACCCCTTTTGAAAAGAGGAATGCATTACCAATCTTAAAGAGAGGTACCATTAAACATGAACATTGAGCAACTTTTACGTTATAATCTTGCTTGCTTCCCAGTTGCCATAGGAATAAAATGTTCTGCTTAGAAGGTGAAACTCTCTCATCCTCTTGCTGGTTGTATTCTTTATTGTAAATAATTAAACTGGATCTTGGTTGCTGTTACATTAGTCTCTTTTGAGCTTGGTTAGTGTGAGCTACAACCTCAAGTCCTGCTTAAGAGCCGGGTGAGACCCTGGACATGTTGCCACCATAGCACACCAACCTTGGCACGTACTTTTTCATTTGAAGCATCTACGGGTCTAGCTCTTGATTTTTTACAACCGTACGGAGGTTACTGTTTGATCCAGTGGACCCATTATTCACAGAAAGACATAAAATAAATTGATTCTTAGCCTTTTCCAAGAATACAGTAATTAGGAAATTGACGACAGAATTCATGACTTCTTAATAAGGCTTCCTTCTAACCAGAAGTTATATTTTTTCTGATCTTAATGTTTATAGCATACATTTTAGTCTTCTGGTTTTTGAAGAAAATAAAGAACAAAGGAACATTAAAATGCAAAAAACAAAATTAAACATTTTACGTTACAATTACTTACCTTTTCCATATATCAGTTTTTTACAACAAACATATACTACTAAAATAAGGAGATTTTGATACTGTATAACTTTACCAGTTTTTTCTAGTGCTTTTGGAATACAGAGCAAGACCCTATGCCTAGCCTATGAGGGCAAGCATGGTTCAACCATTGACTTGCTTCTCTGGGCTTCTTTCCTCTCAGGCTAACCCTCACCATCTGGATCCAGCCTCATTGGCCTTTTTGCATCAGAAAATATGGCCTGCCCTTCCCATTGTCACACTTCTGTACCTACTAATCCCCCTACCTGTACTGGTCTCCCTGGCCTAGTTCACCTAGTTAGGTCCTGCTCTTTCTTCACATCTTAGCAGAAATACTACTTCCTCATGGAAATATTCTTAGATTTTCCTGTCTTGGTATATCACCCCCATTAATCTCACATAATTCCTTCAAAGCAGACTTGTAATTCACATTTAACTTGCTCTGTGAACACTGCTGCTTCTCTAGTAACTCCAATGGTTACTTTTTCTTTGCCACATCTCTTGTTCCATTAGACTTGGAAAAGGAGTAGGTTATTGTTCATTGCTATTTTCTAGACCTATCTCCTTCCAGTCTCCTTATGAACCATGCCATCAGACCACCTACCTACTGTGTCTCTTTGCTGCAGTTATTTACTGAACTACGGGTTATTCCTCCTCATTCCCCTTAAGATTTTAGCTGCTATTTCACTGTGAGTCTCCAATTCTCTTGTCTAATTATTGGTGACTATATTAACCACATAGCTAATGCCTCTAATAACCAACTTCTAAGTTCCTTAAATTTCTTTACACCAAAAAGTCTTGCCTACCACATCATAGCCACCTACTCCCTCTAATAGCTTCTTATTTCACTCATTATAAAAGCTAGTGATCTTCAAGCTACCACCCACCCCAGTTCTGCACCCTTTTTTGACCTCTCAACTTAGACTACCTTTCCCTTGCTTATGCCAATATTACTACCCTGGCTTTCGTTCTCTTCACACATGCCTGGGCATTTTCTTGACTTAGTGGCTTTACACTTCTTTCCTCCTTCTTAAACACTCTTCACCCATATATTCATGTGGATTGGTCCCTCACTCCCACCAAGCCATAGCTCAAATGTTAACCTCTCAGTAAAGGCCCTCCTGACCACCCTGTTTAAAGTTGTAGTGCCCTCCATTCCTGCATTCTCTGTTCCTCTTTCTTGTTTTATTTTTGTTCTTGGCACTTAACTGTTTTCTAATGTACTATTTAATTGCAGTGTACTTATTTATTTTACTTATTGTCTGCCTCAACTCACATAAATGAGCAGGGATTTTTGTCTTTTATTCACTGAGAAAGCCCCAGTATTTAGAACAATGCCTGGTGTGTAGTAGGCCCCCATAAATATTTGCTATTGTCTCCTCCTGTTAGATTTTAACCTTCATGATGGTAAAGGCCTTCATTGTTTAGCTGGCACCAACAATGTTCTAGGCACATAGTTTGTCAAAAAATTCAAATAAATAATACTCAGAACCTTTGCCACATAAACTTAATTTATACTTTCTTACCCAAGATTCATAGAACATTTTTGAAAGTTTTAATTATAAAAAAAATTCAAGCATATACGTAAGTACAATATACTCTTGTGTACCCATTGCCTATCTGCGACAGTTGTTATTAACTCATGGCCAGTCATGTTTCATCAATATCCTCTCTTATTCTCCACCTTCTGACCCTCAGGATTATTCTGAAACAAATCTCTAACAGCATATCAGTTCTCTCCACGTATATTTCAAAGTATCTCTGAAAATAAGTACTCTCTTTTAAAAATTTGACCATAATATTATCTAAGAAATATCTATAACAATGTCTTAGTATCACCAAATATCTAATCAGTCATAAAACACTTTTAATATGTTTAATATTTATTAGCCTTACTGAAAATTTCAAATTTCTGTATGCTGTGAGAGACTGTAATAGCCTCCCGTCCCCACACAATGCACATATTCTGGCATGAGAACCTCTCATGTAGTGAGCCACTGATTCCATTGTTTTAGAAATAATGACTTTGAAAGATCCTTTAATATTTCCATCTATTTTTTGAAATGATATTTACACTAACAAAGGCTTCTGTCTAGCCCAATAGGTTTTTAATTGTACCTACTTTGCCCCCTTGTATTTTGTTATACTAATTCATGCCACCTACAGTCTATTTCCAGTAGCATTAAGAGTTCACAACAAAAATCCCCTGAGAAATGTAAAGAACAGGGGGAATAAGGCAGAAGATACTCTTTAAAGTGGCATGGTATACTGAATTAAGTACTTGGGCTTCAAAGTAATTTAAAAAATTTTGTCTCATGATGCAAATATTTGAAGTATTCTATTTAATATGATCCAGTGCCAGCAAATAGACGTATAATCTTTTGTGAGTTTTGAGTCTGATGGATTTTTATTTAATAGAGCAGATTTATTTTGTAGCTACCGTGAACAAAATTAGCGTAACTGTATTTTTGTGTTGTCATAGTAGTCAAAACAGTTCTCCTAACATAAATCTTCATTTGTGTTAAATTCTGTTCCTAGGACTGCTTGGAACAAATGTGAGCTATTTGAAAACAAAGAAGACTTCTCAACCTGTTACGGAAATAGGAGAGGAGTCTGCTGAAAAGATACAGTTTCTTAAGAGCAGTGGAACCTCTCTCTTAAGTACTGACAGCTTAGAAACAAATGGTAAAAAATGCAAGGGATATAAGTTGGTAAATTACTAATTACTATGCTTATATTCAGAATTACAAAAATTGACTTATAACTATCTTGAAGCCTTCTTTACTGAAGCATGTAGACAGATTTAATATCTTCCTAGAGGTTTAGAATTATTCTAGAGAAGCTTTAAACCTTACATATTATGAATAGGAAATGGCATTTGACGAGTGAGAGAGTAAATGTTTGTAAAATTTTTTAAATTTACTATATAATGTGAATAAATGCATCATTCAAATCAATGTTTTTGAAATTCTGTGCATCACTAAAATATATTTGTGCTTTCCATTTAGAACTGGTAATTTCTGAGCTCAACCATAGTATTCTCGGAGTGGGATTGGACACATTAGAAGAACAAGAGGAGAAAGAACAATTTTTTGCCAAGCTTGAGAAAGGCTTGACATCTTCCATTGATTATTCGAGATTAAATAAGGAATTGGATTCTAATGACTCTATACATTTTAAAGCTTTACAAAGGTAAAGTACAGTGTAAAATATTAATGATTTTTATGTTTTCTGTATTTTTGGAAGGCTGATATATGCATGGTTTTATTTATTTTATTTTATTTTATTTTTTTTTTTTTGAAACAAAGAAAGAGAAAAGAAAGAAAGAAAGAAAAAAAAAGAATGTAAGAGAGAGAGAAAGAGGGAGAGAGAACGGGATTCTTGTTCTATTGCCCAGGCTAGAATGCAGTCTAAAAATGGGTATTAAAAACCTCTTTTATGCCAATAATTGTGCTTAACAATGGAGACAGGAAG
>CAUYLG010003023.1:0-12216 GCA_963573385.1 Cacajao melanocephalus
GGAAGGAAAGAAGGAAGGAAGGAAGGAAGGAAGGAAGGAAGGAAGGAAGGAAGGAAAGAAGGAAGGAAGGAAAGAAGGAAGGAGGGAAGGAAGGAAGGAGGGAAGGAAGGAAGGAAGGAAGGAAAGAAGGAAGGAAGGAAAGAAGGAAGGAGGGAAGGAAGGAAGGAGGGAAGGAAGGAAGGAAGGAGGGAAGGAGGGAAGGAGGGAGGGAGGGGAGGGAGGGAGGAAGAAAGGGAGAGAGAGAAAGAGAAAGAGAAAGAAAGATAGAAAGAAAAAGAGAGAGAGAGAGAGACATCCCCATGGAATTTATCCTGAGTTGACCAGGTAGGTTCTGCAGTTCTCAAACCCACTCCTATCAGGAGGCTATCTTGAGAAAGACTTGAGTTTGCTGGAGATCGCTGGTAGGAATTGAGGAAGGAACAGAGAAGAGTCCAACTGTCATGCGGGAGGGTGCTGAAATGTCTTCCCTTTACTCCTACCTCCAACCCCAGACGCCTCCAAGAGAAGCCTCTGTAGAGGCTGCTGGTGGCTGTGCCTCACTCTACCTGAACAGTGTCTGAGCTGCAGAAGTGGGGGCCATTCTGATGCACTGCGATGGAGCGTAGGTGGGAGGGCTTGGGAGACCTGGAGCCTTCTCCCCATTGGGGGGCTCTGACAGTGGGGAGCTGGCTGGGGCCCCTGTGACAGAGGGCAGGACTGATGTTTGGGCAGCTACACAGTCGCACAGACCCCGACCATTGGGTCTGGTAGGAATGCATGAGTTTTCTTTATTTTTGGAGAGGAGTGGCAAGTGGATGCTGAGAAGATAGACTGACCAGAGTTGACATTATAGGAACCCACCCGCAAAGGCAGCCTTCGAAGGCATAGGATCCTCAGCTATAAGAGGCTGTGGGCTGGACCCTGGGGCAGGAGCTGAGCAGAGCCGCAATAAGTTAGAGCCCAGGCCCTCCTAAGAGCTAATACCTCGAGTGTGACAAAAGAGCCAGCACTTGGACGCCTGCCATGGCCAAGGGCTTTGAGAGCCGAGAGAGAACTACAAAGAACACCCTCAAAGTCAAAGGACTTTTGCTCCTTTCTGCTAAGCCCTTCTCTGCCTGCCCTGACCCCAGAAGGTAAAGACAGGAGAGGATGGGAGGAGGAAGAGCAGAGGTACCCTTTCTCCCAGGGTGGGATTCGGCTGGCAGAGCTAGGCACACCCCGGTTATAAGGTTGAAGTCTGGGTATTAGGCTGGCCTCAATTATTTCATCTTGGGAAGGGAATCGGCATCATCTAAATGAGGCTGTGACAGCTGAGATGCCCAAAAGCTGTGGCTCTGTCCCAGGAGTTATCTATGACAGGGAAGGGAGAAGCAATGGAGCAGGATGGGAAAAATCAGGAAGAAAGATAGCAGGGAGTCAGGACGATTCCTGATGGCTCCCCCTTAGTTTTCACCCACTTGACAAATCTTTTTTTTTCTTGCTCGTCGCCCAGTCTGGAGTGCAGTGCCACGATCTCAGCTCACTGCAACCTCTGCCTCCTGGATTCAAGGGACTTTCCTGGCTCAGACCTCCTGAGTAGCTGATTACAGGCACATGCCACCACACCTGGCTAATTTTTGTATTTTTCTACAGACAGAGTTTTGCCATGTTGGCCAGACTGATCTCAAACTCCTGACCTCAGGTGATCCGCCCACCTTGGCCTCCCAAAGTGCTGGGATTACAGGCGTGAGCCACCGTGCCCAGCTAACAAATCTCACAAATCTAAGAAATCAAGTTTCTTAACAGACAAGAAGGCAACTTAACACCCCCCAAATATTGGTCTCTTCTCAATGGTTGTACCAGAAGTTCCCCAGCAATTTGTCATTATTATTCTTATAAAGCCAGGGATCTTCTCCCCTTTGAAATGCTAATCCCTCTGGGAAAGACCCCTTGGGCTATCCTGTGAGAGGACGTTAGCTGGGTCCTTTCCTGAGTGAGGAGGGGAGGGCAGGTATGGGAGGCTCAGGATGAGGGAGGAATAACTGCTGTTTGGGTTGGGAGGACCCAGGGATGCATACACGAAGGTGCAGAAGCTGACCTCATCCCCAGACCCAATTATCTGGAGCTGGCTCCCCATGAAAACTTTGAAAAAAATCTCTGTGTGTGTGTGTGTGTGTGTGCGTGTGTGTGTGTGTGTGTGTGTGTTTAGTTCTTTAAAAATCTCATGTGTCAACCTTTCAGTTGTTTTTCTAAGTTCTTTGTCATCATTGTTAGTTTAGGTTAAATATTATGGTCAAAAAACAGAATGGGAAATAACGAAGATTAAATTGCCATCTTTTATGCTAAGGTTAGCCAATAGATGCTTCTGTTAAGTAATCCCAAGGATCTAAGATACTGTAACTAGAGAAGCTCTCTGAAAGCTCTCATAAAGATATAAAGTTTCCCTAAAATCAATGAAACTGAGCAGAGTATCCAGAAATAGACTCAAATGTACACAGGAATTGAGCATGTGGCAATGGGGACACTTCACATCTAGGGCAAAAGCAAGGTTCAGTGCATGACATTGGGACAACTGGTGTCAGTGGGAGGGGGTGGGGAACTGATCCATACTGCAAGTTTTGTGGTTTTTTTTTTTCTGAAACAGAGTCTTGCTCTGTCACCCAGGCTGGAGTGTAGTGTCTCCGTCTTGGTTCACTGCAACTTCCCCCTCCCGGGTTCAAGTGATTCTCCTGCCTCAGCTTCCCAAGCAGCTGGGATTACAAGCATACACCACCATGCCTGGCTAATTTTTGTACTTTTAGTAGAGACCATGTTGGCCAGGCTGGTCGCAAACTCCTGACCTCAAGAGATCCATCCACCTCAGCTTCCCAAAGTGCTAGGATTAGAGGTGTGAGCCACCGTGCCCGGCCCCTACTGCAAGTATTTTTATTTTTATTTTTTAATTTATTTAGTTTTTGAGATAGGGTCCCTGTTGCCCTGGCTGGAGTGCAGTGAGATCTCAGCTCACTGCAACCTCCGCTTCCTGGGTTCAAGCAATTCTCCCATCTCAGTCTCCTAGGTAGCTGGGATTGCAGGTGCACACCACTATGCCTGGCACATTTTGTTTTTTTTGTAGAAACAGAGTTTCACCATGTTGCCTAAACTGGTCTCAAATATACATGTCTCAAACTCCTGAGCTCAAGGGATCCCCCCACCTCAGCCTCCCAAAGTGCTGGGATTACCAGCATGAACCACCATGCCTTGGCTCTTACTGCAATCTTAACACCAGGATAAACTCTAGATGTGCAGGTTGCAATAATGCAGCACCAGTCACCTGGAACTCTTTAAAGTTACATTAATTCAAATTAAATAACGATAAAAACTCATATTCAGTTGCATTAGCCACAATTCAAGTGCTCAAGAGCCACATGAGGCTGGTGGCTGCCATATTGGACAACACAGGACATTTCCATCAACACAGAAGTTTCCACTGAATGAAGCAGCTCTGGACAGTCCAAAGGTTTAAATGTAAAAATGTACCTTATTAAAGCACTAGAAGAAAACAAAACATGGATTTTTAAATCTTGGAATAGAGATGTGTCTAAGAATCAATGCAAGAACCTAAAAACCAGATAAAAATTGTTCAAACTGCTAAATGAAAATTTAAAATGTCCTCTGTGTGAAAAACAATAAACAGGGGTCAAATGGCAAAAAAAAAAAAAACAAGAGATGTAAAAACTATATGCAGACAAAGAGCTGATTTCCTTAATAAAATAATAATAGAAGGACAAAAACCCAAGAGAAAAAAAAAGTGTCAAGAACAGGGCATTTCATTGAACCAAAATTACATAAATGGCCAACAAACACATTAAAAGATATTTCACCTCAGAATTTTAAAAATGCAAATTAAACAATGATGATATCATCACTAAACAATGGAAGAGGCCACTTTTCAACTATCATTGGGAAAATTAAACAATTTGCATGCATCATTTGCTAGAATGTGGAAAATCTGTTAGGTTCACACATTGATGGTAGAAAAATAAACTACAGCAACCTCTGTGGAAGCAGTTTGCCAGCAGAAATCAACATTTTAAATGCATGTTACCTTTGACCCAGTATTTCTGTAATTAAGAATTTACCAGGCCGAGTACAGTGGCTCACACAGGTAATCCCAGCACTTTGGGAGGCTGAGGCAGGCCTCTCATTATGTTGCTCAGGCTGGTCTCAAACTCTTGGCCTCAACTCCACCAGGCAACACAGTGAGACCCTGTCTCTACAAAACATACAAAAATAAGCCAGGCTTTGTGGTACATGCCTGTAGTCCCAGCTACCCAAGAAGCTAAGGTGGAAGGATCGCTTAAGCCCAGGATGCGGAGGCTGCGGTGAACGCCACCACACTCCAGTCTGCGTGACAGAGCCAGACCCTGTCTCAAAAAAATAATAATAATTTACCCTACAAATATACTTCCAAATGTGCACAAAGTTGTGTGCACAAAATGCTTACTTGCAGCTGCATTTGTTATTTTAAAAAAAGAAAAATCCCTGAAATATCTATTAAAGGGTCTATTTAAATAAATTATGCTACAGTGAGAAGTAAGATACTATGCACCCATTAAAAATATACGTGTTGGCCAGACGCGGTGGCTCACACCTGTAATCCCAGCACTCTGGGAGACCAAGGCAGGCAGATCATGAGGTCAAGATATCGAGACCGTCTTGGCCAACATAGTGAAACCCTGTCTCTACTAAAAATACAAAAATTAGTTGGGCCTGGCGGTGCATGCCTGTAATTCCAGCTACTCAGGAGGCTGAAGCAGGAGAACCCCCTGAACCAGGGAGTCGGAGGTTGCAGTGAGCTGAGATCACACCACTACATTCCAGCCTGGCAACAGAGTGAGACTCTGTCTCAAAAAAATGTGTGCGTGTATGTGTGTGTGTGTGTGTGTGTGTGTTGCAATGAAGTGACTATGTCAATAATAGCTTAGTTGTATATTTTAGAATAACTAAGAGTATAATTGGATTGTTTATGACACAAAGGATAAATGCTTGAGAGATAGACACCCCATTTTCCACAATGTGATTATTACACATTACATGCCTGTATCTAAACATCCCACGTACCCCATAAGTATTTGCACCTACCATGTACCCACAAAAATAAAAAATTAAAAATATATATGTGCTGATAAGATCCCCAAGATATATAATTAAGCGAAAAATGTAAGGCTAGAGCAGAGCACAGAACAATCCTAACTTGGTCCTGTTTTGTTTTTAAGGTATACAGAATATTCATATAGATTCTGCATATATGCAAACACGATAGACCTGAGGAGACACAGGAATTTGCTAATAATTACTCCTAATGAGTAGACCTGATGGGTGGGGACATAGTTTTGCTTTTCTCTTTCTACCCTTTTGTGTTTTGGGTTTTTGTTTTTTTTTTTTTGACCATATGTTCATTGTTCATTTGTTTACATTGAAAAAAAAGATTCAAAAGTTGTATAAAGGTGCTGTCTAAATGGAGAATATTCACCACTTCCTGTGTAAATTTAATTCCAAAAGGACAGCGTGCATCTGAGTCATGTAGATAAGAGGCTCTGTGAGTCTAGAGGCTGTGAGATGGACTGCCCCGGCACCCACTGAAACAGGAGACACTCCTGCCGGTCACCAGGAAGGAACTCAAAGGCAGTTCCATTCCTGATGCCTCCATGTCAAAAATGGCCAGGCCAGGTGTCACCTCACTCCTGCTACCCGATACTCAGTTCCAGTTGAGGAATCAGCTCTGACTCAGAGAAGGATCTGGTTCCAGGGAATTTTGTCATGAGAAGCAAATCATGTGACACCCCATGATTTGTGACACCCGAGGGAATTTTGTCATGAGAAGCAAATCATATGACACCCCAGTGTGAGAAATGGCTGGCCAGTGTTAAGCTGTGGAAAATTGAAGTTAGCCTTGGCTCCGGGCTTTATGGAGGTTTTTCTATTAACCAGAGGTAAGCTCAGGTGTGAGCTTAATGGAAAGGTGCAAAGAAGGCTGTCGGGGCACGGCAGTCACAGTTGCTACTGCTGTGTAGGACGCAGTTCCTGTGACAAGTGGATGTTCTCTCCTATGACAAAATAGAGCCCCACGGGACTGTGGCATCAAAGGCCTCTTGTGGGTCTGGAAACTCTTAGCCGGAGGAAAAAAACAGGCCCTGCTGAGGATGCAGGCTGACAAGCGTAAGCTTTGTTTTGTTCTCTGTAGAAACAATGAAAGTTCAAGGATAAGGAAAAATTGTTTAAATTCCCTGACATCCCACCACCCTCAGTTAATTAATTAGCATATTGTCTTCCTATCTTCCTATGCATGGGTACATGTTTTTGTATCTCTAATTAAAACACTCACAAGTTGTGGCATTTTGCCTTTTTAAACTATACACTATAAAATATGTTTTCCGCATCTCTGTATAATCCTCCAACTTGTGGTCTTACTATACCACATTTTACCGAGTTGACCCACTGTTCCCTATTGTTGGATAGTTCTATGTTGTTAAATACTTCTGATTTGATGACCTGAAAGATATTATTCCAGGGAGCATCTTCAATGTACACAGTTTTTTCCTCCTGTTAAATTGTTTCCCAAAAATACTCAGGACTGCAACAACAAGGCCAAAGGCATAAACATTTTTGCAGCATAGTGCCACATTGCTTTCCAGCCAGGTTATAATGGTGTTCTGTGCCTGAGTTGCTGGGAGGACTTGCTCAGAGGAGAATAGAGCCAGGAAGATAGTAGCTATTTTGGTCAACTGGGGCTGCTATTACGAAATACTATAGACTTAAGAAACTGAAAGTGATGCCTCACAGTTCTGGAGGCTGGAAGTTCAAGATCAGGGTGTCAGCATGATTGAGTTCTGGTGAGGGCTCAATTCTTGGTTTGCAGACAACCACTTTCTTGCTATGTCTTCACATGACATTTTCTTGGTGTGTGCCCTCAGAAAGAGAGACAGAACAAGATCTTTTATAAGGCCACCAACCCTATCAGATTAGGACAATATTCTTATGCCCTTATTTAACCTTAAGTCCTGCCTGAAAGCCCTATCTCCAGATACAATCAGATTGGCGGTTAGTGCTTCAACATAGGCATTGGGGTAGGGAACACAATTCAGTCCACAGCTGTAGCCCTGCCCACCAGGGAAGCTCCTGGACCATCTGAGCCCAGCTTGTCCACGGACACACCACTCCCCCAGCCTTTTCTCTGCAGAAAAGCCTGTGTGGTGTGAGAAGAGGGAACATGAGCTCTGCACCTTTTACAGAGTTTGGGGGGAAGTCATTAAAACAGAGAGATGGGCGAAGTTGATTTCCATGTTGAGACCAGGAGACTGATTCCAACACGGTTTGTTTGTAATTAACAATCACTGGATATGAGCTCAGCAGAAGCACACTGAGAACACGGCAGTGGCATTCTAGATGAAATCTGCCACTTAATCGCCTGTCAGTGATTCCTCTACCTCCAGTCAGCTCGGGTCTTAGGGTGACCTGATACCACCACCAGGACCTTGCCAGCTTCCCCAGGATCCTGAGGCAGCATAATGAAGTTGGGCTTGTTTGCTTTAGAGAATCTCTAAGAGTCTCATTGGCCTCCTGACATCATCAGCACCTTGGAGATAGGTGATGCAATAGCTGAGGCTGAGCACAGAGGAGCAAAGGTTGGCTCCCATTGCATCACCTGTTCCAAACCGCCCCTAGGTCAGTCCTCATCCCCTCCTATCACCATGACCAAACAGTCCAAGACTGGCCAGGGATCTTTGTTTTGAGGCAAGATGGAAAAAAGATGGTCTGCCTGCCAATATGCCCCTCACCCACATCCTGTGCTCTGCAGCACTGGACAGTTCCCAGGGCACATACACTTTGGCCATAGGGATTCCTCCAGGGAGCAAAAGTGGTACCCATGAGACCAGAACTGGTGGATGAGGCTGCTTGAGCAGGCGAGGCAAGACTAGGAACCCGGCTCAGACCCAACCCGCACACTTGGACCCTGGGAGGCTGGAGCCCGGGAGCATTGCTGCTCATTCCCCCACCCAGCCTCAGCACTCCTCCCATCCAAACTAAAAGGTCCACATCCAGGTCCAATGCATGTACAAGTCATGTTGATTTTATGGATTTTCTATAGAAAGAAAAGAATGCCATGTAGTGGTTTAAAAAAGATCACACACCGTATAGTAAAATTTAACGAAGCTTCCCATCAGTCATATTGTTTCTGCCTCTAGGTTTTAGACCTGACTACCATTACTGGGTGGATCCTCTCCTCCTCCCATTTCTTCCCAGAGAACCTTGAAACTCTACCTTTAATCATCTAAGATTTTTAACTTTATTTTTCTGCAAACATTTATTCCCTCTCTTCAAGACAAACAAACAAGGCTGGGTGCAGTGGCTCATGCCTGTAATCCCAGCCCTTTTGGAGGCCAAGGTGGGAAGTTTGCTTGAGGTCAGGAGTTTGAGACCAGCCTGGGCAACATAGTAACACTCCCCCATCTCTACAAAATTTCCTTCTTTAAAATTAGCAGGGCATGGCGTTGTACGTCTGTAGTCCTAGCCACTCGGGAGGCTGAGCTGGGAGGATCATTTGAGCCCGGGAATTCAAAGCGGCAGTGAGCCATGCTTTAAGGATAAAAAGCTTTCCTCTCCTTTGTTCGGTGTGCTTTCGTGGTGAGCAAGTTTGTGAGCGGCACTTTTCTGCAGAAGTAAAAATTGCTTTCCTGAGAATGTCTTTGTTTGAGTGTTCGTTTTCTTCATGACTCCGAACTTTTACTTCTAACACCCTGCAACTCCAGTTCATCATGTCCACGAAGGTCAGAGTCAAAGGGAAGTTCAGGCACCACGGGGTAATAAATGCATGAATCTGAGAGAAAGGAACATGGAAATCTGGCTTCATTCAGACCCTTAGGGTGCAGACACTGAAGCCAACGTCAAGAGTGACTTACCTCAAGTTCACTGGAGCGCATCCTTGAAGTTAGTTGATTAGTGATGAGAAAGTATTCACTTACTCTCTGTCTGCCCTGACAGTTCTGAGAAGGAAGTGACTCTTTCTGTTTCCTTTACCATGGTGCCCTGAATCTCTAGCACCATCCTCCCCCAATAAAAACCTGTCTCCCCAAATACCACCTGGCATAGAGCAAGGCTCAACAAACATGTGTTGATTGGTTGACTGGCCCCAGTTTTATGCCAACCCCAACCCAGCCTATGAATGCATAGATCTCGAACAAGAAGATTGCAGGGGGCAAATTTAAATTCAGTTAGATGTGCTTCAAGTTCAAAAGCAAGTGTAAAAGTCATTGAACATTGTAATTGCATGTGTGTACATTAAAGTTATTAATGCTGCCAATAAGAGTGCAGATAGGGCAAATTCCTAGAAACATCATCGTAATTCCGTAGGCGGGAGATGCTTTAGTGGCTTCCTTTAATAGATGGGGAAACCAAGGCCTGAAGAGGAGAATGAATTCACCCCAAATCACAGAGTTAACCATGGCAGAGCCAGAATTTGAATCAAGTAGACCGGTGTACACAACCTTCTCTTTGTATTAGGTTTAGCGGTTCCCTGGAGAGGGCAATGGAGCCGACATCTTACCTTGCCATTGACCTTGCCATGGACCTCGGGGTGATTTGAGGCTAGCTGTGAGCCTCTGTTTCCTCGTCCATGAAAAAGAGCCATCAGGAGGTGCTGCACACAGGTCTTGCCATGCAGGACCTCATCAAAATCATCAAGCATAAGGCAGATTGGGCCTAACATCCCTTCCAGGAAATGCAAGCCCAGGCTGAGCCCAGGCTGCTGGCAAGGCAGAAGGCAAGTGAGCATCCAGCAGTCATGGTCTGTGAGGCTCTACTCCAGGTCTGGGGAAAGATAACTGGCGAGATGCCCACCGCACCCCAGCGAGGACGTGTTACTCTACAAACCTGGGAATGACTTTCTGCTTCTAATAACCAGGCAGGCAGTGTGGCAAAATGCGTAGTCAGGGCCTTTGGATTCCAGAGGGAAGGAAGCAAGGATTGTATTCATTTCTAAGAAATTTCTGGGAGCTACTTTGGTTTTCACACATACAGGAGGCTTCCTCGAATAGGGCTATGGTCTAAAATAGTTCAGAGAGAAATTTAATAGTAACAATTAGAACACACAAAAAAAACTTTCCAATGACAGCTGTGTTAAGTTACAAGAGCCCATTCCCACATCATCCTGCCTGATCAGAGATTTTGGCGGGCTGGCGGCTTCAGGCTGGCTTCTCCACGCAAGAGCAGTGCACCTGTTCCTGGAACCTGTTGGAAGTGCAGAATCTCCTTATAGATTCTGAATATTGGTCTTTTGTCAGATGCATAGTTTGCGGATATTTTTTCCCATTCTGTGGGTTGTTTATTTACTCTGTCAATAGTTTGGTTTTTGTTGTTGTTGTTTTTTGCTATGCTGAAGCTCTTCAGTTTAATTAGGTCCCAATTGTGAATTATTGTTCTTGTTGCAATTGCTTTTGGGGACTGAGTCAAAAATTATTTGCCAAGACTGATGTTGAGAAAGGTATTTCCTAGGTTTTCTTTTCTTTTCTTTTTTTTTTTGAGTTGGAGTTTTCCTCTTGTTGCCCAGGCTGGAGTGCAGTGGTGCGGTATCAGCTCACTGCAACCTCCACCTCCTGGGTTCAAGTGATTCTCCTTCCTTAGCCTCCCAAGAAGACAGGATTACAGGTGTCTGCCACCATGCCTGGCTAATTTTTGTATTCTTAGTAAAGATGGGGTTTCACCATGTTGGGCAAGCTGGTCATGAACTCCTGACCTCAAGTGATCCACCCACTTCCCAAAGTGCTGGAATTACAGGCGTGAGCCACCGCATCCGGCTTTCCTAAGTCTTCTTCTAGGATTTTTATAGTTTGAGATTTTACATTTAAATCTTTAATCTATCTTGAGTTAACTTTTGTATATGGTAAAAGATAAAGGTCTAGTTTCATTCTTCTGCATAAGGCTAGCCAGTTACCCCAACACCATTTATTGAATAGGAATTCCTTTTGTATATGGGTCTAGTTTTGTATATAGGTCTAGTTTCATTCTTCTGCATAAGGCTAGCCAGTTATCCCAACACCATTTATTGAATAGGAATTCCTTTTGTATACAGGTCTAGTTTTGTATATGGGTCTAGTTTCACTCTTCTGCATAAGGCTAGCCAGTTATCCCAACACCATTTATTGAATAGGAATTCCTTTTGTATACGGGTCTAGTTTTGTATATGGGTCTAGTTTCATTCTTCTGCATAAGGCTAGCCAGTTATCCCAACACCATTTATTGAATGGGAATTCCTTTCCCCATTACTTGCTTTGGTCACCCTTATCAAAGATAAGATGGTTGTAGGTGTGAAGCTTTGTTTCTGAGTTTTCCATTCTATTCTGTTGGTCTATGTGTCTATTTTGTACCAGTACCATGCTGTTTTGGTTACTGTAGCCATATAGTATAAAGTTGGATAATGTGATGCCTCCAGTTTTGTTCTTTTTACTTAGAATTGCTTTGGCTATTCAAGGTCTTTTTTGGTTCTATACGAATTTTAGAATAGTTTTTTTTTCAAATTCCATGAAAAATGACATTGGTAGTTTGATAGGAGTAGCATTAAATCTATAAATTGCTTTGGGCAATATGGGCATTTTAACAATATTGAGTCTTCCAATCCCTGAGCATAGAATGTTTTCCATTTATTTGTATCATCTCTGATTTCCTTCAGCAGTGTTTTGTAGTCCTCCTTGTAGAAATATTTCACCTCCTTGGCTAGCTATATTCCTGCATATTTCATTTTCTTTGTGGCTGTTGTAAATGGGATTGTGTTCTTGATTTTACCCTCAGCCTGGATGTTATTGGTGTATAGAAATGCTACTGATTTTTGTGTATTGATTTTACATCCTTTCAAGGAGCCTTTTGGCAGAGTCTTTAGAGTTTTCTCTATATAGAATCATGTAATCAGTGAAGACAGATAATCTGCCTTCTTCTTTTTCTATTTGGATGCCTTTTATTTCTTTCTCTTGACTGATTGCTTTGGCTAGGACTTCCAGTCCTATGCTGAATAGGAATGGTGAGAGTGGGAACTTAAACAAATCAACAAGCAGAAAACAAACAGCTCCATTAAAAAAATGAGCAGGAGAGAGATCCAAGATGGCCGATTAACAACAGCTCAGGATTGTAGCTCCCAGTGAAAGCGCAGAGAGCGAGTGGACGCCGTGCTTTCAGACGAATTTTTGTTGCCCACAGACTAGGAGATTCCCGGCGGAGGAGCCACAC
>CAUYLG010003024.1:0-38034 GCA_963573385.1 Cacajao melanocephalus
TCCATTCTCGTTAGCATTTCATTAAATCTTCTTTCAAGGTTCTTAGTTTCTTTGCATTGGGTTAGTTATTCTTTTAGCTCACAGAAGTTTCTTATTATCCACCTTCTGAAGCCTGATTCTGTCAGTTCATCACACTCATTCTCCATCATGCCTTGTTCTCTTGCTGATGAGGAGCTGCGATCCCCTGTAGGAGGAGAGGCATTCTGATTTTGGGTGTTCTCAGCCTTTTTGCACTGGTTTCTTCCAATTTTGGTGGATTTATCCACCTGTCATCTTTGTAATTGCCGACTTTCAGATTGGGTCTGAGTGGACGTCTGGTTTGTTGGTGATGAAGTTTTTTCTGTTTCTTAGTTTTCCTTTGGCGGACGCCCTTTTCCCACAGAGCTAGGCTTTCCCGGGTTCAGCTGTGCTTACTGTGAAGCGCTCAGTCCTCAGTGCTTCCAATTGCTGTTCTCCTTGTGGGGTTGGGACCAGCTAAGCCCGACTCAAAGGGCACCCAGTCCCGTATACTTTACACCAAGCAGTGCCGTGCCTTGCCACGCTGGCCGAAAGAGTCGTGCTGGCGACCCACGTGGCTCCTCCACTGGGTAGCTCCCAGTTTGTGGGCAACAGAAATTCATCTGAAATTGTGGCATCCACTCGCTCTCTGCGCTTTCACTGGGAGCTACAATCCTGAGCTGTTGCTAATTCGCCATCTTGGCTCTCTCTCAGCCCAGTGATGAAGTTTTTTCTGTTTCTTAGTTTTCCTTTGGCGGACACCCCTTCCCCACAGAGCTGGACCTTCCCGGTTCGGCTGTGCTTGCTGTGAAACTCTCAGTCCTCAGCGTTTCCAATTGCTGTTCTCCTTGTGGGGATGGGACCAGCTGAGCCTGACTCAAAGGACACCCTATCCCGTATACTTCGCACTGAGCAGCACCATGCCGGGGCACTGGCAAAACAGCTGCGCCAGCCAAAAAAGTCACACTGGCGACCCGTATGGCTCCTCCGCTGAGAATCTCCCGGTCTGTGGGCAACAAAAATTCGTCTGAAAGTGCGGGGTCCACTCGCTCTCTGCGCTTTCACTGGAAGCTACAATCCTGAGCTGTTGTTAATCAGCCATCTTGGATCTCTCTCCCCAATTTTCTTTTTTCATTGTGTCTCTGCTGGGTTTTGGAATCAGGATGATGCTGGCCTCATAAAATGGGTTAGGGAGGAGTCTATCTTTTTGTATTGTTTGAAATCATTTCAGAAGGAACGGTAACAGCTCCTCTTTGTACCTCTGGTAGAATTTAGCTGTGAACCTGTCTTGTCCTGGACTTTTTTTTGGTTGGTAGGCTATTAATTCCTGCCTCAATTTCAGAACTTGCTATTGGTCTATTCAGGGATTTGGCTTTTCCTGGTTTAGTCTTGGGGTGGTGTCTGTGTCCAGGAATTTATCCATTTCTTTTAGATTTTCTAGTTTATTTGCACAGATGTATTTATAGTATTCTCTGATGGTAGCTTGTATCTCTGTGGGACTGTTAGTGATATCTCCTTTATCATTTTTTATTGTATCTATTTGATTCTTCTCTCTTTTCTTCTTTATTAGTCTGGCTAGTAGTCTATCTATTTTATGATCTTTTCTAAAAATCAGCTCCTGGATTCATTGATTTTTTGAAGGGTTTTTTGTGTCTCTATCTCCTTCAGTTCTGCTCTAATCTTAGTTATTTCTTGTTTTCTGCTAGCTTTTGAATTTGTTTGTTCTTACTCCTCTAGTTCTTTTAATTGTGACATTACAGTGTCAATTTTATATCTTTCTTCCTTTCTTTTTAGTGCTATAACTTTCCCTCTACACACTACTTTAAATGTGTCCCAGAGATTCTGGTACATTGTGTCTTCATTCTCATTGGTTTCAAAGAACTTATTTATTTCTGCCTTCATTTCATTATTTATCCAATAGTCATTTAGAAGCAGGTTGTTCAGTTACCATGTAGCTGTGTGGTTTTGAATGAGTTTCTTAATTCTGAGTTCTAATTTGATTGCACTGTGGTCTGAGAGACTGTTTCTTGTGATTTCCATTCTTTTGCGCTTGCTGAGGAGTGTTTTACTTCCAATTATGTGGTCAATTTTAGAGTAAATGTGATGGATGTGGTGCTGAGAAGAATGTATATTCTGTTGATTTGGGGTGGAGAGTTCTGTAGATGTCTGTTAGGTCTGCTTGGTCCACAGCTGAGTTGAAGTCCTGGATATCCTTGCTAATTTTCTGTCTCATTGATCTGTCTAATATTGACAATGGGGTGTTAAAGTCTCCTACTATTATTGTGTGGGAGTCTAGGTGTCTTTGTAGGTCTCTAAGAACTTGCTTTATGAATCTGGGTTCTCCTGTATTGGGTGCATATTAGGATAGTTAGAGCTTCTTGTTGCATTGATCCCTTTACCATTAAGTAATACTTCTTTGTCTCTTTTGATCTTTGTTGGTTTAAAGTCTCTTTTATCAGAGACCATGATTGCAATCTCAGGTTTTTTTTTTTTTCCTCTCCATTTGCTTGGTAAATTTTCCTTCTTCCCTATGGATATCTTTGCACTTGAGACTCATCTCCTGAATACAGCACACCGATGGCTCTTGACTCTTCATCAAATTTGCCAGTCTGTGTCTTTTAATTGGGGCATTTAGCTCATTTACATTTAAGATTAATATTGTTATGTATTAATTTAATCCTGCCATTATGATATTAGCTGGTTATTTTGCCTGTTAGTTGATGCAGTTTCTTCATAGTGTCGATGGACTTTACAATTTAGTATGTTTTTTCAGTTGCTGATAACAGTTGTCCCTTTCCACCTTTAGTGCTTCCTTCCAGAGCTCTTGTAATGCAGGCCTGGTGGTGACAAAATCTCTCAGCAGTTGCTTGTCATAAAGGATTTTATTTCTCCTTTGCTTGTGAAGCTTCGTTTGACTGGATATGAAACTCTGGGTTGAAAATTCTTTTCTTTAAGGATGTTGGATATTGGCCCCCACTGTCTTCTGGCTTGTAGGGTTTCTGCTGAGAGATCCCCTGTAAGTCTGATGGGTTTCCCGACCTTTCTCTCTGGCTGCCCTTAGCATTTTTTCCTTCATTTCAACCCTGGTGAATTTGACAATTATGTGTCTTGGGGTTGCTCTTCTTGAAGAGTATCTTTGTGGTGTTATCTGTATTTCCTGAATTTGAATGTTCGCCTGCCTTGCTAGGCTGGGGAAGTTCTCCTGGATAATATCCTGAAGAGTATTTTCCACCTTAGTTTCATTCTCCCCATCACTTTCAGGTACACTGATCAAACATAGATTTGGTCTTTTCATGTAATCCTGTATTTCATCAAGGCTCTGTTCATTTATTTTCACTCTCTTTTCTCTAATCTTGTCTTTTCACTTTATTTCATTGAGTTGATCTTCAATCTCTGATATTTTTTATTCTGCTTGATCAATTCAGCTATTGATACTTGTGTGTGCTTCATGAAGTTCTGTTGCTGTGTTTTTCAGCTACATCAGGTTATTTATGTTCTTCTCTAAACTGGTTATTCTAGTTGGCATTTTGTCTAACCATTTTTCAAGGTTCTTAGCTTCCTAGCATTGGGTTAGCACATGCTCCTTTAGCTTGGAGAAGTTTGTTATTACCCACCTTCTGAAGCCTGCTTCTGTCAATTCGTCAAACTCATTCTCTGTCCAGTTTTGTTTCCTTGCTTGTGAGGAGTTGTGATCCCTTGAAGGAGAAGAGGTGCTCTGGTTTTTGGAATTTTCAGCCTTTTTGAGCTGGTTCCTTCCCATATTCATGGATTTTATTTACCTTTGGTCTTTGAAGTTAGTGGCCGTTGGATGGGGTCTCTGAATGGACATCCTTTCTGTTGATATTGAAACTATTTCTTTCTGTTTGTTTTTCCTCTAACAGTCAGAGCCCTCTGCTCTTATCATATAGGTGTGAGCCACTGCACCCAACAATTTAAAAAAATAAGAAAGGTCTGCTTTAGTTTGCTGGAGGTTCACTCCAGACCCTGCTTGCCTGGGAGTCACCAGCAGGGGATGCAGAACAGCAAAGATTGCTGCCTGTTTCCTCCTCTGTTAGCTTCTTCCCAGAAAGGTACCCACCAGATGCTAGCCAGAGCTCTCTTGTATGAGATGTCTGTCGGCCCCTAGTGGGATTGGTCTCCCAATCAGGATACATGGGGTCAGGGAGACACTTGAAGAGGTGGTCTTTCCCTTATCAGAACTTGAATGCTGTGCTGGAAGATCCACTGCTCTCTTCAGGGCTGCAGGCAGGGACATTTAAGTCTGCTGAAGCTGTACCCACAACCACCCCTTTTACCAGGTGCTCTGTCCCAGGAAGGTGGGGACTTTATTTATAAGTCCCTGATAGGCTGCTGCCTTTTTTCAGAGATGCGCTGCCCAGTAAGAGGGGAGTCTAGTGACACAGCCTGCCTGCAGAGGCCTTGCTGAGCTGTGCGGGCTCCACTCAGTTCAAACTTCCCAGCTGTGATGTTAAAATCGCCTACTGGAGCCTCAGCAATGGTGAATGCCCTTCCCTTCATCGAACTCGAATGTCCCAGGTCAAGCTCAGACTGTGCTGGCTGTGAGAATTTCAACCCAGTGGATCTTAACTCACTGGTCTTCATGGTAGGGGAAACCACCAAGCCAGATCACTTGGCTCCCTGGCTTCAGCTCCCTTTCCAGGGGAATGAACAGTTCTGTCATGCTGGTGTTCCAGGCACCACTGGGATATGAAAAAAAAAAAAAAAAAAAAAAAACTCCTTTGGCTAGCTTGGTGTCTTCCTAAACAGCCACCCAGTTTTGTGCTGGAAAACCAGGGCCCTGGTATTGTAGGCATCAGAGGGAATCTTCTGGTCTGTGGGTTGTGAAGACCATGGGAAAAGCACAGTATCTGGGCTGGGGTGCAGGGGACAGTCCCTAATGACTTCCATTGGCCAGGAGAGGGATTTCCCTGGCCCTTTGTGCTTCCTGGGTGAAATAATGCCCCACCCTGCCTTGGCTTGCCCTCCTTGGGCTGCACCCACTGTCCAACCAGTCCCAATGAGATGAACCAGGTACCTCAGTTGGAAATGCGGAGATCACCTGTTTTCTGCGTCAATCTCGCTGGCAGCTGCACATTGGAGCTGTTCCTATTTGGCCATCTTGCCAGCCTCTAATTTTCATTTTCATATATTAAATCTGACTTTACTTGTTGTGGAAATACACTAACAATTTTGTGGGTTTTTTTATTTATTTCCATAGAAAACCGAGAAAATTCCTATAATCGTTCTAGAAGCTCTAGCATCTCTAGTATTGACAAAGATTCTAAAGAAGCAATTACAGCACTGTACTTCATGGAATCATTTGCACGGAAAAATGACTCTACCATCTCTCCTTGTCTGTTTGTTGGAACCAGTTTGGGAATGGTGTTAATTATCTCCCTCAACCTACCATTAGCAGATGAACAAAGGTTTACAGAGCCGGTTGTGGTATTGCCAAGTGGTAAGAGTTTGTATTTATTCTTTCATTCACTGTTACTTTTTCAAATTTAGATATAAGGTATTATAAAACATAAATTTGTATTGATTTGGAGCAAAGGTTATGAGTATAAGTATTCTGCACATGGGAACTATTAAGAATTTTATACATCATATACCATCCGAACATTTGTCATATTGTAATATACCTTTCCTTTGGGGTAAAAGAGTACAAACATTTCTTTGGCAGTAAACTGTGAAAGTGCCAACTTAAACAATGATGTGGAAATAAGTTCCTGAAAAGCACTGAGGAAAACCTTAATGCAAAACTTAAGTTTATTTTTAACAAATTGAAGCATTTATCCAAAGTTCCATGCCAGATCAAAGCATGTGAGTGTTTTTACATTATCCTTGAAGACCTCAGAATAATTAAGCTAGTAGCTGTCTGACCTAAGGTGGATTTCTAAAGTCTTTTATAATCTTCCCATCTTGTTTCAAAGGCATGCCACACAATTTCTTTCCTTTTCGTACTAGTGCCTAGAGAATTTGACCAATGTTATAAGTATTGTTGCCAAGCATATGTTGTATTCTCTTCCTCCTTGAATTATCTTCTTTCTTTTTGAAGAAGAGATGAGTGTGATTCCTCGTGTTATTCCTAATTTGTTCTTATCACTAATTTTATTGTCTCCCTGTTTCCTATATAAGAACTTTTCAGATAGTTTTTAAGTTAAAAAAATTTCGTTAATCCATACGATAGGGGTTTTATTTTAAAAGGATATATGTTATATAGAAGGTTACAGTTGTGTTTTCTTTAACTGATGTGCTAAGTTCATATGACAAAATTGTAGTTAGAACAGTCAGTTCTCTACTAATGTGGCAAATTCAGATTTGTGTTTTAAAAGTTAATCATGATGATCATTTTAACATATAGTTCACAATGAGAAGATACCTTTTACTGTATTCATAATTATAAGGAAATATACACAATTCTTTTGACTTGTGAGTTAGTTGGAGTCAAATCAGTGAGATCATAATGAATTATTAATTCAATTTATTCTTTAACTCAATAAAAGATTATACATATGGGCATCTAATATGTACCAGGCATTCCTGACAAGTTTAAAGGTACGATCAACTTCCACTGTCATACAAGCTTAAAGCCCTAAGTGAAAGACAATTTCCTAATTAGAAATATTCTAACAAATGTGGTTTTCTCTATCACAAGCATAGAAATAAGCAATCCCTTGACTAATAAAGCAGATCTCTCAATATTATAGGGAAGTTCTTTGTCATTTTTAGTACACATACTTAGATAAAAAAAATTACGGCATAATATAAAATAAGTATAGATTTAACTTTTGGCATTATTTTGTAAGTATTTGAAAACTTTTTCCTTATCTATTTAATGAGATTTAATGGGAAGCTATCTTCTCCAAGTCTCTATGTCACTATTCTTTCAAGACTTTAGTTACCACTACCTATAATACGTGTCAACATCAATTCATTGGCTGGGCACAGTGGCTCATGCCTATAATCTCTTACTTTGGAAGGCTGGGGGAGGAAGACTGCTTGAGGCTAGGAATCCAAGACCAGTATGGGAAACATAGTGAGACCCCATCACTACCAAAAAAAATTCATTTTATTTTTTTTAATTACTGGATGCAGTGGCTCACACCTATAATCTCAGCACTTTGGGAGGCCAAGGTAGGAGGATTGCTTGAGCCCAGGAGTTCGAGACCAGTCTGGATAGCATAATGAGACCCCATCTCTACAAATAATTTTTAAAACTTAGCCGGGCATAGTGATGTGCGCCTGAGCTTAGGGTGATGAGGATGCAGTGAGCCATAATCTCACCGCTGCACTCCAGCCTGAGTGACAGAGTGAGACCCTGTCTCAATAAAAAATAATAAATTTGTTCATTAATCAAATCAAATATCCCACATTTATACAAGATGTTAACAGTAAAGGAAGTGATAGAAGGGGTATACCCTTTATACTATCTGTTTAATTTTCTTTAAATCTCAAACTGCTCTTAAAAACACACTTTATTAATTTTTCAAAAAAAGTATATGTAAAGCTATGAGTCTGGGTTCCCAGATTTGTTCCATAATTAACCATTACAAGAAAGAAAGCCTACATGGGAGCCATAATTTATGGCAATATAAAGAAAAGAGGATAGAATTGTAAGAAAAGACAAAGGTGACAGAAAGCTAGTTTAAATTTAAAGTAGAAAATTTTGTGCTTCCTCTTTCAGAGCTCACTTATTGTCTGTAATGGTTGTCCAGTCTTCACCCTCCAAACAATATCTAGTTTCTTTCCTATACTCATGAGTCACTGCCCAAGCTTATGGGAACTATTATGGGTAATGTTTATGTTATTATGGTTGCTGCCGTAGCTTATGGAAACCATTAAAGAAGGTTTGGATTCAGGGGCATTTCCCTTTTCCATTGTCAGTGCTGACAGTGATGCAAAACACTGTTTTTTATTTTTTCTCAAGATCTAGGTCTTAAATTTTAAATTTTATAATTGTAAAAATCAAAACATAAAGGAACAAAAATGAAAATTCTGCAACTAGCAAACTTTGTCCTTTCTGTCTCTCTCCCACCCCTCATTTCCTCCCCTAGGAATTTTACTTTCCACTAGCAACTCAGTGAGAAATTTGTTAAAACTCATTTTAAACTTTATTTATTTCTACTTAACTCTACACTGCCAACTAAAAATTACACTATAATTATCAGTTCTGCCATACAAAGTACCTAGCACTGCTTTGTAATATATATATTACAGTTCTGCCATACAAAGTACCTAGCATTGCTTTGTAATATATACATATATATGCCTCATAATCAAACTTAAGATTTAAATTCATGATTTAAATCAATATTTTCCAGAATAAATTTATTCTGTTTACTTCAGTGTTAGGCTGCTTTTTCATTGCTATACAGGAATACCTGAGATTGGGTAATTTATAAAGAAAAGAGGTTTAACTGGCTCACAGTTTTTCAGGCTGTATAGGAAGCATGGTTCCGACATTTGCTCAGCTTCTGATGAGGCCTCAGGAAGCTTCCAATCATGGTGGAAGGCAAAGGGGGAACAGGCATATTACAGGGCAAGAGCAAAAGCAAGAGAGAAAGTAGGGAGGTACCACAGAATTTTAAACAACCAGATCTTATGTGAACTAACAGAGAGAAAACTCACTAATCACCAAGGAAATGGAGCTAAGCCATTTATGAAGGATCCATCCTCATGATCTAATACTTCCCATTAGGCCCTACCTCCAACTTGGGGATTGCATTTCAACATTAGTCCTGGAGGGGACAAACATCCAAATCATATCAACTTCCAAACTAGTTATTTTTACCTCTCTTTCATTTCTGTTAATAGAATATTAACAGAAATTTAATTAATAGCTGTCATAATACCCAAATAGCCTCTATAATCTCAATTTCTTTTTTTCTGATCCCTTTTACTCACTGCCTTCATATTGGTCATATACCAGTATTATTTTCATCATTTCCATTTTTGGAAATTCAGTGTCTACTCTACCCTGTCTACTCTAGAGTTGTCCCAGCCTTGCTCCCTAAGTCAAACTTATTTTCCAGCATTCAATTCCTTTAAAGTCCACTTCTCTGATGATGAACTAGTAAATTACATAAATATGAAAATGGGTTAATGGGCTGTCTTACAGATATAACATGAAACTGGTTAATAGGCTTTGTCTGGATATTATTTAATTGAAATTAGAAGGATATTATTTTTAATCCTAAGTCTAAACCTTGATGAAAAACTTTATTAAAGTATTATTTAGTTAAGACCTTTCTATATGAGTATATTTCAAATATACTTTTGAAATTCACACAATTTATCTCATAAACTGCAATAAAACTAATACAATAACATACTTAAATCAAACATAATCATTATATTTGACTTAACAAGAATAATAAAGGCCTTATACAGAATAATCAACATATACACTCCCCATTTATAGGTTTCAATATTTAAACCTTTGGGACTTATCAGTATCTATTATTGTATTCCATATATTCATGTGTACCCATTGTTTAGCTCCCACTTATAAGTGAGAACATGCAGTTTTTTACTTTCTGAGTCGTTTCATGTAGGATAACAGTCTCCAGCTGCATCCACATTGCTGCAAAGGGCAGTGATTTCATTTTATTATGGCTGAGTAGTATTTCATGGCATATATATATATGTGTGTGTGTGTGTGTGTGTCACATTTTTAATCCAGTTGTCCATTGATGGACACTTAGGTTGATCCCATGACTTTGCTATTGTAAATAATGCCGCAATAAACATATACATGCTTTTGTCTTTTTTGATATGATTATTTTTCTTTTGTGTAAATACCCAGTAGTGGGATCACTTGATCAAAAGGTAGTTCTATTTTTAGTTCTTTGAGACATCTCCATATTGCTTTCCATAAAGGTTGTACTAATTTACATTCTCACCAATACTGTATAGGTGTTCCCTTTTCTCTGCATCCTTGCCAATGTCTATTTTTGTTAATTTTAATAGTAGCCATTCTGACTGGTGTACGATGGTATCTTGTTGTGATTTTAATTTCCATTTCTCTGATGATTAATGATGTTGAGCATTTTTTTATATTTCTTGGCCATTTTATGTCTTCTTTTGAAAAATGCCTGTTCATGTATTTTGCTTACTTTTTAAAAAATTATACTTTAAGTTCTGAGATACATGTGCAAAACATGCAGAGTTGTTACGTAGGTATCCATGTACCATGGTGATTTGCTGCACCCATCAACCCGTCATCTGTATTATATATTTCTCCTAATGTTATCCCTCCCCTATCCCCCCAACCCCTGACAGGTCCTAGTGTGTGATGTTCCCCTTCTTGTGTCCATGTGTTCTCATTGTTCATCTCCCACTTATGAGTAACAGCATGCGGTGTTTGGTTTTCCGTTCTTGTGTTAATTTTCTGAGAATGATGGTTTCCAGCTTTGTCCATGCCCCTGCAAAGGACATGAACTCATCCTTTTTCGTGGCTGCATAGTATTCCTTGATGTGTGTGTGCCACATTTTCTTTATCCAGTCTATCATTGATGTTGCCCACTTTTTTGGGGGTTATTTGTGTTTTCCTTTTTTAGTTGCTTGAGTTCCTTGTAGATTCTGGGTATTATTAGCTCTTTGTCAGATGCATTGTTGGCAAATATTTTTCCCATTCCTCAAGTTGTTTGTTCACTCTGTTGTTTATTTCTTTTTCTGTGCATAAGCTTTTTAGTTTAATTAAGTCCTATTTGTCTATTTTTAGTTTTGCTGCATTTGCTTTTGAGGTCTTTATCATGAATTCTTCACCTAAGGCAATGTCCACACAAGAGTTTTTGCTAGGTTTCCTTCTAGCATTTTTATAGTTTCAGGTCTTATATTTAAGTCTCTAACTCACCTTGAGTTACTTTTTGTATATGTTGAGAGATATGGGTCCAGTTTTATTCTTGTGCATACGGCTACATAATTTTTGCAGAACAATTTATTAAATACAATGTTCTTTTCTTAGTGGATGCTTTTGTTGACTTTGTTAAAGATCATTTAGTTATAGGTATATGGCTTTATTTCCGGGTTTTCTTTTCTTTTCCATTTATCTATCTATGTTTATACCACTATCCTGTTGTTTCAAATTATACTACAAGGCTATAATAATGTGATACCTCCAGCTTCATTCCTTTTGCTTAGTATTTCTTTGGCTATTCAGGCTCTGTTTTGGGTCTATGTGAATTTTAGTATTATTTTTTCTAATTCTGTGAAGAATACTGTTGGTAAATTGATAGGAATTCTGTTGAATCTGTAGATTGCTTTGGGAAGTATGGTCATTTAAATGATATTAATTCTTCCAATCTATGAGTATGGGATGTTTTTTCATTTGTTTGTGTCATCTACAATTTCTTTCAGTAGTGTTTTTTAATTTTCCATGTAGAGATCTTTTATCTCCTTGATTAATGTATTCCTAGGTATCTTTTAATAGCTATTATAAATGGGATTGAGTTCTTCTTTTGGTTCTCAGCTTGATCATTGTTAGCGTACGGAAGTGTTACTGATTTTTATGCTTTGGCTTTTATAAACTGAAACTTTACTGAGATCATTTATCAAATCTGGAGTCTTTTGAAAGAGTCTTTAGGGTTTACTAGTTATAAGATCATCTAATCAGTGAACAGCTATAATTTGACTTCCTCTTATTCCAATTTGAATGCCTTTTGAAGGATTCATTACAACACAGATTACTGGGCCCCACCCCCAAAGTTTCTGATTCAGTAGGTCTGAGGTAGGGTCTGAGAATTTGCATTTTTAACAAGTTCCCAGATGTGCTGATTCTACAAATTAAACCTTACTTGCCCCTTTTGTCTACTGATGCACAGGGTTCTGCTCCCAGAAGGCCCTCTGTTCTTAAAGTCTTAAAATTCTTAATAATTTTATCTTTTGATTTATGCTTTGTAAGTGAAGATCAATGAGACATTGGAGCATGCACCAGAGGCTTGAAGCCTCTGCTTATGTGCAGCATACCTCCCACCTACCACTCATGCAGGTGATGTCTAGCATGTAGGGAAAGAGGCATTGCACCTTTACTTTCCACTCCTGTTAAAGCCTTGAGTATACATAGAGGTGGTCAGGGTCAGGCACATGGTAACATTTTGGAGCATGGAGTCAGCCATACTTTTACTGAGTTGATGTCACTTGGTGACTCTGGCATGTGGTCAGCCAACCAGAGGCCATGTCTTAGATTGAACCTCTTAACCAGTCTTGTTCCAGGTACCTAGCACTTCCGAGCAAACCATTTTAAAGACTTTCTGGGAGTCACCCATCTTCTATGGTTTGAGGTGGCAGGATGGGTATTGCTGTCAGGAGGAGAAACTTGGCAGCCATCAGACTCAAGCATGCTTAAGTAATTCAAGTCATGTGGTGAGACCCCCAGATGCCTATGAAAGTCTGCAGTCATTCTACAAGTATTCTCAAGCGCAAAGAGGTATCCCTGTGCCTAAGAATGTGTTCCCTTAGGTCTAGTCTGAACTTAGAGGACCCTATCTTCCTCCTTCCAACCTTCCTGAGACTGACTGGTTTGTCTCTTATGGCTAACTCCATGTAGATAATCATTTCATATCTCTGTGGACTAGCTATTGTGTTTTTGCTACAGTTCCAAATAGGTTAAAGGTTCTCATATAGAATATTTTAAAGATGAATAACAAAAAATCATGTGAATAATTTTAAATTTTAACTTTCCTTTACATAGAATATCAAATAGCAAATATAAAAACACTTAAGAGATAGACTACAGAAGAAAGAAAAAGCTTTATAATTTTCCACCTTCAATGGTACCTCTTCTCCCAATTTTTGAACAAAAAGACCCCCATAATTTGTGGGCCTAGTACAGTATCATTTTACACTGGGCCCACAAATTGTGTAGATAATCCTGAGTATATAATATAAATAGGAGTTTAAAAATCCATAATTAAGTGTGAACTGGAGTAGTCAGGATGTTAACAAATATTTGTTATATGACATGTCCAGATATCATAATAAGCACTGAAGATAAAGCAATGACAAAGTCATACAAAGTTCTGTCCTCAGAAAGCTTACATTCTAGATAGGAATTGGGAAGTTCTGTGGAAGTTGAGAGACAATTAAAGTTTAAACGATGTATATGAGTGAAAAGGAAAGTAAATATCTCAGCTTAGACTCCTTAGGACTCCAACTTTAATATAATTCTTCAGCTTCACTGGAACCTTAATCCAGTGATTCTACCATTTTCATTGTCATTCACCCCGTTCATGTTCCTGCTTTCTAACTTAAATTTCACAGCCAAGCTCTACAATGCTTTTATTTCATGCATTTTCATCTCTCTTGCCTCTTTTTTGCTTTGTTTGCTTTGTCATGCTTATTCAGCTTAATCTCAAACCTGGTTAAATTCAACTCTACCTATCCTATTTCTATGCTCATATAGCTGAATATGGCTAGAGAAAATTATATAACCACACTAAATTGTCTCATTTTACCATAAATCATCACTAACTTCAAACGGGCTCTTATACTGCTAGGTAATCACATTATATTTTCCTAGTCCTTGCCCCTGTACTCCTGGACAACAATTGCATATTTTCTTGTGTATCCTTTTGGTTTTTTGTTTGTGTGTGTGTTTTGTTTTGTTTTGGTAGAGATGAGGTCTCGCGCTGTCACCAAGGCTAGAGTGCAGTGGTGCAACCATAGTTCACTGTAGCCTTGAACTACTAGGCTCAAGCAATCCTCCCATGCCAGCCTCCTGAGTAGCTGGGACTACAGGCATGCCATCATGCCTGGCTAACAATTACATATTTTCTCTAGTCTCTTCAAACCTCCAAAACTTACTTTCCTGTTTTCAGTTTCAGCAATCACCATGTGTCCTCTTTCATTGAGAAAATTGAAACAATCAGATAAAAACTTTAATAGCTATCATGACATCTACCAACCTATCTGTTTGTATCTCTATGGCCTGCATATTCTCTCCTGTTGCAATTACTAAACTAAGTTTCTAACTAGGTAATTCACTTAACAGAATCATTCTATCTCCTGGGCATATCCTAAAGGGAATCAAAGATGCAAGCAGGGCGAGCAGTGAAGAGGTTAATATAATAATCTGGATGAAAAATGGATAGAGGCTTGCTTGAACCGGATGGTAGTTATTCACTAGACTCCACCTATACTCTAGACTCTACTTATACACTAGATTCCACTTATGTACTGGACTCTACCAGCTTTCACCTACTCAAGAATGTCAATCTAGCAATTTTTCCTTTGTTTCCTTTATAATAAATGTTTTTCTTTCTACTGAATCATTATGTAAATATATTGTCATCTCTTCTATTAAAAAAGAGAAACAATGGATCTAGGCTCTGTTTTAGTCATAAGCAATATAGTAGTGAATTAAACAGATAAAAGTAAACTTACCTTCTATGGTAAAGATAGATACTATATATTATAAATAAGTAATTATATGGGATATTAGTTAGTAATAAGTACCAAGGGGAAAAATAGAGCAGAAAAGGAGATAGGAATTCTTGGTCATTTCTCAGGCAACATCTTATTTGACATATTGGAAACATATTATAAAGGCTACCATTCCTACCTTAAAACACTTCAAATTCTAGAATGCTATTTTCTCCTGATTTTCTTCCTACCTTCTAGCTATTCCTTCTCAATCTCCTTTGCTTGTTCCTCCTCCATTTCAGTGAACTTAAACCAGAATGCCCCAAGACTGATTCTCTGAACTTTTTCTCTCTATATTGAAGCACTAGATGAATTCAGCCAGCTTCATGCCTTTAAATGTCATTTGTAATCTGATGGATCATACATTTATATTTATAGTCTCGACCTATCCCCAAATTTCTAATATATATCCAGCTATTTGACATCCATTTGGATGTTGAGTATCTCAAACTTAACATGTTCAAAACTGAGCTCCTGGTATTCCTCTCATTGCTCCCACATTTTCCTACATCTATTCCATTCTTCCAGTTTCTCAGGTCAAAAACATTGAAATCATTCTTGACCCCTATATTTCTTTCACACCCTAAATTCAATTTGTTAACAAATCCTGCTGGCACAACTTTTACAATATACTCAGATTCTGACATTGCTCACCATCTCTACTGTTACCACACAGTTCAAGCAAGACTCTATCCATTTTTCACCCAGAATATTATACTAACCTCTTCACTGCTCTCCTTGCTTCCAGCCTTGGTTCCCTTTAGGATATGCCCAGGAGGTTGGGTGATGCTGTTAAATGAAGGTTAGAGTATATCACTTCCATTCTCAAAATCCTTACATCTCATGCTAAGTAAAAGTCTAGGTCTTTATCATATCCCAAAAAAACCTACATGATCTAGCTCTACTTTATCTCTCTAATCTTACCTCCTATGAATCTTCTTGGTATTCTAGAAAGTCAAGATCTATAAAGAATCTGAGATTTTATTCTATTTGTAAGCTAATAAAGTTAGTTTTCCATTTTTGTGGATGCTGATAGAAGACATGAAACTCCTGGATCAGAGACAAAGGATAATTTATTATTCACAACAATCATAGAATATCAATATTTTGTTCCGGTTTCCTGAACCATAATTCCCACAGGATGATGAAAAGAGGCCTTCCCTTCTTTATTAGTTTGCTCATGTTGCCATAATGAAATACCACAGACTCAGTGGCTTAATCAACAAAAATTTATTTTCTCACAGTTCTGGAGACAGAAACTCCAAGTTCAAGGTGCCAGCAGGGTAGATGTCTAGTGAGGGCTCTTCCTTTGGGTTGCATATGGCTGCCTTCTTGCTGTGTGCTCACTTGGCCTTTCCTTTGTGTACACATTAGGAGGTGGAGAGAGAGAGAAAGCATGTGCTCTGATATCTCTTTTTAAAAGGACACTAATTCTATCAGATTAGAGCCATACCTTTATGATCTCATTTAACCTTAACTATTTCCTTAAAGGCTCCATCTTCAAATAGATCCATAGTGAGGGTTAGGGCTTTAACATAAGAATTTTTTTACGAGTTGGCAGGGGATGCAAACATTCAGTCTATAACACTATTTAAAATTTAACCACATTTCCCCAATAATTTCTATCTTCTTTTCTCCTTTAATTTTTTCCTTAGTACTTATTACTATCTAATATCCCATATGATTACTTATTTATCAGATATATTATCTATCTCTACCATAGAAAGTAAGTTTTATGAAGGCAGAGACTTTTGTCCGTTTTATTCACTACTGTATTGCCTGTGACTAAAATAGGGCCTAAAGCACAAATATATCCTAGATACTATATGTCTTGATTGAATAAAGTTGTTGTGGGCAAGGCTGGTTATTTGGGAAAGCTGGAGTAAAGTTCAATCCTAGCCAGTGAGATCTTCATTAAGAGGAAAGTCCTAATTAATTAATTGTGTAGTGAATTACTTATGGTAGACCGAATAAGATTTTCTCATTGAAGCCCTTAAGTTTAAGCTTACTTTGTACCTTCTGAAGTAATAGTAGCTGCTTATAATTTAGATTTACTTGAGTTTTTTTCTTTTCCAGTTAGGAAAGATTGAAGAAAGAATCCTAAAGGATTAATAATACATTGTTTGGAAACCTTAAACCCTGTATAAACCTAATGAACAGAATATAACCAAAGCATTTATGACCACAAATTAGGAAACAAAGCAGCTGTTTTGGCAAGGGCAGCTTATTGAGAAATTCATTTGGATGCTGACAGCTTGTGTGAAATGAGTATAAGTAAAATGGCTTCCAAAATGTGGGTTTCTTGTCTTTTTAACCTACTGTCAGCCATCTCTAAATCAAGGATGCGAAGATATACTCAGAAAAGTCTCTCTATGGCAGGTAGTTATGAAAATTTCATTTTACTGAATAGCAGGATCAATCCTAGGTTAATTTTAATTACATCATTCTTCATAGCTTTTGGCATTTTTCCTTCATGGGAGATTGGGAGAGATGTTCTTTTATCCCTTGATCCTTAAAATGCAGTACCTAAACCTCTACTCCCCTAGCCTCTTCAGTTACTCTTACATACGTTTATAGGTTTCTTAGTTTTAAAGTGGATTTAAAAACACAACTAAAATATTAGATCATCCCAATATACTCTTTTCAATTTGATAAATTTTAAGGACGTTGTATGTACTTTCTAAATGAATATATTTTTATCTGTCACCCTTTCCTTTTCAAGTCTTTGTTGCATGTACACCCTTGAGGCATATCAGTTTAAGCTAACATACTCTCTGCATAATGTAAAAGGACAAAGGAAAGAAAGGGCTAATAGGATACTGCTTAGGGAAAATTCTGGAAATATCCAAAGATCAATAGAGCCCAAACTACCTCCTAAGCTTTATAGTATGTTGTCCTCCAAGACTGGTGAAAATCACCTGTAGACATAAATCTGGCATACATTGTCAACCCTGGAGAATCCAGGTGAGTAAAACCCCTTTCTGTGTAAAGATGCAAAAGCCGCCTAAGAGTTGAAGGTAGTTGTTTTGTCTTTTTTATATGATTAAAATTGCCATCATGAATTCTAGATATTGAAATTTCATAAGTGTTCAATTTTGAAGAAAAATCAAGCATTTTCTAGCAAATTAGCCTATGAAAAAAGAAAACAGAATAAGATGGTGTGATTATTCTTCAGTTGAAGTTATTTCAATAAATCTGTACATGTTTAAAATTTTATTTTTTATAAAAGGAATTAAAGGGAGACCCAAGAATCCTAGGGTAGGAATCAGAAAAATCTGAATTCTAACCTAGGCTCTGACCTTACTTGCTAAACTTTCATAATCTTTCTGGGTCTGTTTTTTCTTTTCTTTTTTTTAAATATAATGAGAAGGTTTGACCAGTTGATATCTTAAGCTCCTTTTAGAACCTAACATTCTATGATTCCAACTTGTTATACTAGATGACCTCACAAATCTACTAATTCATATACATGACTGCAATATTATGACTCTATAGGTATAAATTGTCACAATGTAAAACTTTAATTGCCCATAGATGCTTTAGAACAAATTGACATGTCAGTGATGTGCAATTGTTTTTATAGGTACATTCCTCTCATTGAAAGGAGCTGTGCTAACATTCTCCTGTATGGACCGAACTGGTGGATTAATGCAACCTCCATATGAAGTTTGGAGGGATCCAAACAACGTAGATGAAAATGAAAAATCTTGGAGAAGGAAAGTGGTAATGAACTCCTCATCTGCATCCCAAGAAATAGGAGATCATCAATATACAATAATCTGCTCAGAAAAACAAGCCAAAGTCTTCTCACTGCCTTCTCAGACTTGCCTTTATGTTCATAACATCACGGAGACATCTTTTATACTGCAAGCAAATGTGGTGGTCATGTGTAACAGTGCCTGCTTGGCCTGCTTTTGTGCTAATGGACATATCATGATAATGAGGTACTTGCCTTCTTATAAATTATCTGGTAATCACAACAATACCAAAAAGGTACAGTTCTAAAAAGTATATGTTTTATGTCCAAGATGTTATTAAGAAGCAACCTGAGACTATTGTTTCATTATGTTTCTGAAAGTTTTATTGTTCAACAATTTGATGAGAGTTTGGGGTGTTTGTGTTTTGGTTTGGTTTTTGGTTTTTCTTTTTTTGCTAAAAATGCTTGGCATTGTGAGTGAAATATATTTTTAATTGCTATAAAGAGATATAAGAAAAGAATGATTTTTCAATCATTTAACAACTATTTATTGAGCGTATGTTATCTCCCAGATGCTATGCTAAGTACTAGAAATAAAAGATGAATAAACTAAATGGAAAAGAAGTTAACTCTTACTTTTCCTATGTTTCATACTTCACCCAAGAATTTAACATACAGAATTTCATTTGATCTTAGAACTTCTCTAGGGCATAGGAAAATAAAGTATTATTTTCATCCTCCATTTTAACATGTGTTAATAAATTAAAGTTACACAATTTGCCTGAGGTTACAAGTCTAGGAAAAGTGAGACCAGTACTGAACAATATACTAAAAGTTATCAGACACTTTTAAAATAAGGTATCGCCCAAGAGATTTCATTCTACTGTTAGTGAAATTAAATAAAACTTATAAGACACAAAAATAATTACCTAATTATTTTATGAATTCTGCAAATAGGTCATAAACATATACTATATAGAAGTCACTGCCATTCTTTTGAATATCTCACTTATTTCCAAAAATTACTGAGACAAGCATTGTACTAGGTCTGTGAAGGATATAAAAATTAGTAAAACATGGTCCTAACGCTTAAGAAACTCATTGTCTAACTGGGGAGATAAGACAGATACACAGACATTAGAACAAAAAGAAAATGTAAATTCCAACAGAGGAAATATGGGATTAGCTGCAACTTAAGTTCCCAGAGTTCAAAGTCATAGCATAGTTGAACACGTATTATAAAAGAAGAGTTGTTAAGAGGCGAGTAACCTGGAGAGGTAGATTAAAGCAAATTGTTGAGGACCTTGAATGTCAGGCTGAGTTTGACATTAATCAATTAATAGGCATGAGGTCTTAAGAAGGTAATTAACCTTCTCTAGCTATGTGTTAGAATACACACATGGAGGGCAAACTTGAGATAGGCTTTAAACTGAAATTGTGTCTATACTGAAGGCAAGGAGGGAACAGGTGTAAGGGAAACTTATTGAGTGCAAAGCTGATTGGTTGTGAACAATAATGGAGATTGTTAAATCCTGAGGTTAGAAGAGAGTTTAAAGGTTAGAAATTTTTTTGAACTTAGATAACAGTTATGTTATTAGCATGTAGGAAAGTCAGAAGGATTTTAAAAAGCTGATAATGAGAAATTTTAGAATAAATTCAGAATAACTATTTGAAATTTGAGGTGTTATAAGCCATCCAGCAGAGATTTAGCAATAAATTTAAGATTTGCACTCTTAGAAAAATATATGTGGAAGATCCAGCTTTGGAAGTCATCTACGTAAATGCATCAAAGTTATGTCAGCAAATGAGATAACCAAAAAAGATAGCATAAAAAGAAATGAGAAATAGACTGAGCTAAGAATAGAAACTTGAGGGTATTCTACATTTATGTAGTGAAAGAAAGAAGACAATGCAGCAAAGGAGATTAAGAAGTCATTAGAAAGACAGGAAAGGACCAGAATTATATCACTTCATTAAATAAAAAGAGAAGAATATTAAAACAAAAGAGGTAGTAAAATATAGCAGAGAGATCAAAGAATTTGGGTACAAGAAAAAAACGTAGATCTCACAACTGGTGGGATATTAATAACAGATCTTAGCAGCATGGTGGAAACAAAAGCTAATTTTCAAGGAGACAAGAATAGAGGCAGTGGTGTAGATCAGGGTTTGGGAAATTAATACCCACAAACTACCTCCATTCCCCTATCTGATTTTGTACAGCTTGCAAGCATTAAGAATGGTTTTTACATATTTAATGGTTGAAAACATCAAAGAGAAGAAGAATATTTCATGATATGTGAAAATTACACTAATTTTAAATGTCAATGCCCATAAATAAAGTTTTTTTGGGAACATAGCCACACCCATATTTCTGTATATTGACTATGGCTGCTTTTGCACTACAGGGCAGAGTTGAGTAGTTGCAACAGGGACTCTATGGCCTAGAAAGCCTAAAATATTTACTGTCATAAATATTTATGGGCCTTTCCTTTGGTATTTATTATTCTTTCAGGAAATTTTGTGGTTAAAAGGGAGATGAGACAAGAAAGTTATTTAAGAGTAAAACTAGATTTTGAGAGTGTTTTATTTTTCTTAATAGGGAAAATATGAGCAGGTTTGTAAGCCAAGGGAAAGTAGTGAAGGAGAAAGTTTTGAATAAAAATAATCATTTTATGGTCTGTTCATTTTCTCATATATTTCTGATTCTTTCCTGTCTAGTTTCCCCGTTCTCAAACTGTTTTTGAAAATTTGAGATTGATAAGGTCATTTCAATCTTGTTTGAAAATGATTTAACTCCCAGACATGGCTCCGATTTGAAAAAATATATATATATATGTATTTGTGTGTGTGTGTAAATGTGCGTATCTCACACACACATAGATTGAGTCATCGATAAATGGTATCTGTCTTCCTCTGTCCTTTATAAAAGCTGCTTGGCATGATAATGGCTACTTTGGTATTATGTTGTAGTAGAAATTCTTCATGTGTTCCTGATGATCCTCAAAAATATCTGAAAAGGAAATAATTTTTATATTATTTTAATAATACATATACATAGAGTGTAGCTAGGAAACAATGGTGTGTGCTCTGCTATGTGGTTTAAAGAAATGAATCCTACAAATTAGCATGCACCTGGCCTCATTAATTTTCCCATGCTGAGTATATTCCCAGGATCTTTCCAGACCCTATCAGAAGGTAACTCTCCTAAGCCCAGTTTTCTCAAGTCCTAGTTTTCTGATAGATATCAGGTAGCTAGTTAATTATTACTTAGATCCTAAGTACCCAGACCTAGAAAAACAAGTTTGAGAGTAGAGAGGAGAAATAGAAGAGGTTTATCTTTGTATGAATTCTCAAACTTGGCTTTACGAGCCACTTTTTGTGAGATCTACCTTTAGTTACCTGATGCTATTTCTTTATTAAAGGGTCCTGCATAAAAGAAAGTCTTTTTTCCTCTGTTTTAAGAGCAATCATTTTCTAGCAGTTAGCGACTGATTTGCTCTCTTTTCCTACCTGAAGTGACTACACCTCTATAATTTTCTTTTCTTGGCTTACTTTTTATTATACAATATAGACAATGTAGCCCATCACAAAAGTCAGTGGGAACCTCTTCCTCAATATGAATGAATCTATCATGGAAATATGTTTAACTGGGATTGTTTTGGACTCATGTCTTAAGAAGCTTAGTTACCAGAAGTGCTAGAACAGATCATCTTTTAATATCCTTTTAAGATATTAGGTAATTCTTTCATCAATGAAGCTTTTGGAATCCAATGTGTAGTTTACATTTACAATGCATTTCAATTCAGACCAGCCGCATATCAACTGCTCAATAGCTACATTTGGTTATTGGCTACCATATTGAACAACACAGTTCTTATTCCAATAACACAGATTTCAGATCCCATTTTACATAGTAAATTTCCACTGCACAGAGTATAGTTACAAACCACTTTGATAAAGGAAATCAATATTTTTTTTCCAAGATGCTGGTTTTATGATCTGGGACAATTTAAAATCATTGTGCACACTTAGAATCAGTATAATGGTTTCAAAATTTATTTAATTATAAGTTTACCTTTTCCCTTTTGGCATTAAAGGTCTGAATAAAAAGCAATGAGACTGGTTTTCTTCAGTGGTTTGTAAAACTGGCTCGAACAATAGTATCCAAAAGGACATTCTGATGAATATTTTAGCGAAATTATCAGCTACATTAGGATAAGCTTGTAGCTATGGGGTAAGACACTTCAGATGTGTGACATTCATTTAGATGTGCAAATTCTCATCTATTATTTATAACTTAGTCTCATTACCTTACAGTCTTGGCCATATTTACTTATTAGTCATGCCTCCAGTGCAGTTGTCCTAAGTTATGGTTAATTATCACTTCCTGTATATACAGTAAAGGAATGGGGAGCAAAGCCACTTCATTTCCAGGCACAGTGAACTGGGCCCACACTGCAACTCTGTCAGTTTTGCCTTAAAGAAAGACAATAGAGCAAGTATGCAGTGAGACACTTTCTAGCTGTGGTGTTTCTGAAATAACCAAAGGCTATAAATTATATTGTAGAAACACGTGAAGTGCTACAAAAAGTGCCCCTGAAATTGCTGGCCACTGCATTTAATCCATCAAGAACATCTGCTAAGCATCTATGTGAATTAAGATAAAAGAACTGTGCCTATGATTTTTTTATGTATATGATTTTATGTGAAAGTCTAGTTTATTACCACTGAGCCTTGAAGATAAGAAGAAACAACCAGGCTGGGTATGGTGGATCATGTCTGTAATCCCAGCACTTTGGGAGGCCAAGGCAGGTGGATCACTTGAGGTCAGGAGTTCAAGACCAGCCTGGCCAACATGGCGAAACCCTGTCTCTACTAAAAATGCAAAAATTAGCCAGGTGTGGTGGTGCATATCTGTAGTTCCAGCTATTCAGGAGGCTGAGGTGTGAGAATCACTTGAACCTGGGAAGCGAGGTTGCAGTGAGCTGAGGTCACTCCACTGCACTCCAGCTTGGGTGATAGAGCGAGACTCTCAAGAGATATAAAAATAAAATAAATAAAAATAAACCACCATAAAATAATGGTATAAAAATCACTGTTTTTATGTAAAGGTCTGCTTCTAACAACCTGCATGTGATATATGGATTTACTTTTTTCCATTCAGCCTACCTAGTCTTCGCCCAATGTTGGATGTTAATTATTTGCCACTGACAGATATGAGGATAGCACGAACATTTTGTTTTACCAACGAAGGACAGGCGTTATACCTCGTCTCTCCTACTGAAATTCAGCGGTTAACATACAGCCAAGAAATGTGTGATAATCTACAGGTAGGTCAGGAGGTACATTTATGAAAAAGACATTGGACATGGTTGAGAGAATAAGAAAGATATCTAAAAGCTAAAATATTATTAGGTCAGACAATACATATGCCCTTCCAATAACATGTTTTGAATATATATTCTTCATTTTGAGCCTACCAACTTCTAGAACGGTTCTAGTCATTGCACAGAAATACTAAGAAAGAGGGAGACAATGCAAAGATCATTTATATTAATAGCTAATCTTTTTATTATTTTATTGTTTGGTTTTGTCCATGGAGAATCTTATAAAAGATTATAAATTCTCCCCTCACGGTGAGAAATATGTATGTACACACACAAAAATTAAGGTTTCTTCAAAAGAGTCCTTGAATTCCACTCAGGGAGTTCAAGGACTCTTTTGAAGAAACCTTAATTGTGATTAAGGGACACACAAAATAAACCTATATCCTGTGGGTTAAAATTGAGCATTTGTCTTTGATTGTAGCAGTAAGCATAGCCTAGAAAGAGGTTAGAGATAAATGTCTAACCTTTGGTAAGAATGATCACAATTTTTAAAAAGCATCTTAGACATTTAACTGGTTAAACCCCCTCATTTTACAAATAAGAACATGAAAACATATGTATTATACTATAGAGGTTAAGAGCATAAGCTCTGAACTATTCGAGCTGTATTTTGGCTCCTCCATCTGTGTGACTTTGGGCATTTTACTTAACCTATCCGTACACTCTACTTTGGAGCATCGTCATAATTTAGTAATAATTCATATAAAGAACTAAGTTCAATGCCTGGAATATATTTTTTAAAATAAATAATAATAAATATTATTATCATCACCATTGTCATTCAACAGATTATTTATTGAGTTTTTACTATATGCCTAATACTTGGCTAGACTCTAGGAACAAATAATTAAGATACAAGTCCCTGCCTGCTAGTGTGGAGAGAAAAGTAAACAGACAATCACACCACTCTGTGAAAACTGCTATGTATAGCTGTGGCAGTACTGGGGAGACGTATAAGAAGGACACCTGAGTTGATGGAGCAGAAGGAGGCGGTTTAACCACTTGACTCTCTAAGATGCTTTTTTAAAATTTTGTGACCATCCTTACTCAAGGTTAGATAAACTTTTACAGCTATCCTGTTTCTAGTCTATGCTTACTGCTACAATCAGATGCAAATGCCCAATTCTAACCCACTGGATATATGTATTTTTTTGTGTGTCCCATAATCAAAAGAAGTTAGTTTGAGAAGGGTTGTGGGCACAACTGACTTCCAAATGGTAAATAGGAGTTATCCAGGTGACTGAATGGTTGGGGATGAAAAAGGTAAGATACTCTAGACAGAAGTAGTGGCATGCAAAAGCCTCAGGGCCAAGGAAACTGCCAAGAAAGTGAAGAATTAGAAAGTGAAAAGAGTGGAGATGTTACACTGGAGAATTAGTTGAGTAGATCTTGCAGCCCCTTGTAAGCTCCCTAAGGGATCTATTATTATAGCATTTATCCCAAGGACAGTGGTAAGTCACTAAAAGGTTTTAGCAGATTTGTTTATTAAAATAAATATTCTAGTTATAGTATGGTGGTTGGTTTTCAGGAAGCATCAGGATGGAGAAAAGTTAGCAGATTCAATAGCTATAAAGTGTCCAGTGCCCTATTTCATAGGGCAACTGGATTTAGGGTTATTAAATATAGGAGTGAGGGAAAAGAAGGAATTAGTCATTTCTTGGTTTCTGGCTTGGGGAACCAAATAGATAATACTGGCCATTTCCAAAAAGAAGGGCTTCAGGAGAAAAGGCACAGGTCTCAGTAGAGGTAGGGGAGATGATGAAGTTAAAATCATACTGGAAGTTCATAGAAAACCAATATTAGGTCACAGATCTCCTGACCTGGCCTAAGATCCTTTCTCCACACTAATGGTTCTTAAACTTTGGTCTGCTTGAGAGAGACCTGGGGAGCAAGGTATAACCTTGACAAAATGAACTTACCTATCTAGATTCTGATTTCATTTATGTGGAATGCAGCCTGAATATCTGCATTTCTAACAAGCATTTCTCTAGTCATTGTAAAGCTCACCAAATATTGAGAACAATTGTGCTTCACCCTATACAGTAGCTGCCTGTTTTGACTCATTTAGATTATCTTTAACCATTTTATAATTTTGTACTTCCTAGAAAAATAGATCCAACCTTCTTCCACATGCCACCAAAGCTTTCCTATTTCACAGGGCAGTCTATGCTTGGTTCAGGGAAGGGTACCAGGATAAAAAAGAGACTATTGTGACTGAAAAAGGATCTGAAGTCTAGTGGTAATTATTGAGCACAGGTGGAAATTAATCCTAGGGTAGATAAATTGGCTTCCCATGCTTTCTAATAGTGGAGGGAAGAAGAAAAGAGCACAGATAAAGGGAAATTTTAGAACGTGTGTTACTATAGAAGGGGAAGAAGAGATGGTAAAAGAAATGTCAAGGGGAGAACTGTGAGCACAGCAAAAATAACCATGAAAATATATGAAAAGCAGAGTGTCTTTTCATGCTGTGTTCTAATATACCACAGTGTTACCTTTTTGCATATTAATTGATTTTTTAGTTGTGCTAATGTTTTTTTCTTTGAATTTGATACAGGACATGCTAGGAGATTTGTTTACTCCCATAGAGACACCAGAAGCTCAAAACAGAGGCTTTCTCAAGGGACTGTTTGGAGGAAGTGGACAAACATTTGACAGAGAAGAGCTCTGTGAGTAAATTCCTGATTATAAAAGTGCATTGCAAAATAGAAGACATGTTTCTGTGTATATTTGTGTGTAACATAATGTAATATGTGACCTCAAATTCTAAACGATGTATTTTTTGCATCTTTCTTAAAGTTTGAATATTTGTTTCCTTCTGTACCATAAAAATTATTTCTGTTTACCAAATATGAATAAAAGTGGTCACTCATATTAGGAAATTGTTTAACAAAAATGATACATATAATTCATACAAATAATGAGCAAGCTAATAAATATCTCATTTGCAAGTAGATCATACCTTCATGGCAATGTGAAGGCATTCAAAAAAGTCTGGAAAAAAGATTTTTGAATCTGCCTAACTTTAATCACTGCTGGAAAACAGATTCCTTATCTAGCATGTAAGATTTATCAATGCTACGGAATAAATTGCTTTAAAAATGTATCAGTGAGACAAAATCAAAAAGTATTGCTGTTTATCAGTCTCACTGGTAAATATTTATTTATTTATCTATTTATTTATATTTTTTATTTTTTGAGATGGAGACACATTCTATTGCCCAGGCTAGAGTGCAGTGGCCTGATCTCGGCTCACTGAAAACTCTGTCTCCTGGGTTCAAGCAATTCTCCTGCCTCAGCCTCTCAAATAGCTGAGATTACAGGCACCCAACCATGCCTGGCTAACTTTTGTGTTTTTAGTAGAGACGGGGTTTCACTATGTTGGCCAGGTTATTCTCGAACTCCTGACCTCAGGTGATCCACCCGCCTCGGCCTCTCAAAGTGCTGGGATTACAGTCATGAGCCACTGTGCCCAGCTTCACTGGTAGATTTTTAAATAGTAGGAAAACACTAGGGAAATTTTTCAGAGAAAAGGTGTGAATATATTTTCCAGAATATCCTACCATCATTTGGTCTTATAGATCAAAATTCTCTTTCTCTGGAACTTTTAGCTATGTAAAAACATCTAGGTTCCTTTGGGCAATAGAATATTATTTGGCCATGAAAAGAAATGAAGTACTGATACATGGTACAACATGGATAAACCTTGAAAACAGCTTGCTAAGTGAAAGAAGCCAGACAAGAAGGCCACATATTATATGATTGCATTTATATAAAATGTCTAGAATGGGCAAATTCAGAGAGACTAAAAGTAGATTAATGATTGCCAGGGGCTAAGGCAAGGAAGGAAGAGGGAGTGACTGCCATGAGTATGGGGTTTCTTTTTGGAGTAATGTATACGTTCTACAATCAGATAGTGGTGATGGTTGCACAACTTTGTGAATACACTAAAAACAAGTGAATTGTACACTTTAAATGGATATATGTTATGTGAATTATATCTCAATAAGGCTCTTATTTTTTAAAAAAATTAGATTCCAACCACTCTTATTAAAAAAAAATCCAGAATTCATTCAAATATTACATCCTTAGGAATTCTCACTAAATTTCTGCCAAAATAGTTATTTTTCCTTTAAAAAAATAAAAAAAGACAGAATCTCGCTTGGTTCCCCAGGCTCTGGAGTAAAGTGGCACAATCAGCTCACTGCAGCCTCAAACTCCTGGGCTCAAGTGATCCTCCTGCCTCAGCCACCTGGGTAACTAGGACTACAGGCATTCACTTCTATGCTTGGCTAATTTTTGATAGCTGTTTTTCAATTTAAAAAATGTTTTACCTTATGGAGAGCTGGTGCAGTGGCATGCATTTGTAGTCCCAGCTCCTTGGGAGGCTGAGGTGGGAAGATTGTTTGATGCTAGGAGTTTGAGTCAAGCCTAGGCAACATAGCAAGACTTTGTCTATAAAAATATATTTTTTTTTACTTCACTGAAATTGAATAAAGCTGAGCTTTGTAGATGACTGGGAAATTCTTTTAGTCTTTCATAAATCACAGTTTTTTTTTTTGAGACAAAGTCTCACTCTGTCACCCTGGCTGGAGTGCAGAGGCATGGTCTCGGCTCACTGCAACCTCTACCTCTTAAGTTCAGGAGATTCTCGTGCCTTAGCCTCCCAAGTAGCTGGAATTACAGGCATGTACAAACACGTCCAGCTAATTTTTGTATTTTTAGTAGAGATGGAGTTTCACCATGTTTCCAGGCTGGTCTAGAACTCCTGACTTCAAGTGATCTGCCCACCTCAGCCTCTAAAAATGCTAAGATTACAGGTGTGAACCACCATGCCCAGCCACAAATTTTTAACATATGTAATTTGTATGATTAAGTGTTATGTTTGTTTTATAAATCAAATTTTTAACATATGTAACCATCATTCATATATTCATATACCCCATTTTTCAGTATTTACATAGAGACAGAAAGAGAGAAAGAGAACCTGAGGCCTACTGAAGCTTATATATGAAGGGGAACAGAGTGAACAGAGAAGGCTGAAATAAAAACTAAGGCAGAAACTTAAGCAAATGATCAGGCCTAAGCTTGGAACAGACATTAATATGGGTTAAATACGAGGTCACATATTTTGAATATTCCAATTCAGCATCAAGAAATGCAATTATGTCATATTGTATGGTGTACATACACATACAAGAAACGCCTATGACAACAATATATCTCACAGTCTCTTTCTTAGCATTTTTCTTGAGTAAGTGCTAACATCTCCCAACACACATATATGACTGGACCAAATAAGACTTTCTTGTACTGAGAATTATGACAGTAGAATGCAATATTAGTACTTTGTCTTGGTGACAAGCTTGACTGTTTGAATCACTGACAAAATTGTTTAAATTGCTATTGCTTAAATTCTCAGTTGGGGAAGCTTCAGCAGGAAAAGCATCCCGCAGTCTTGCGCAACACATTCCTGGACCAGGTAGTATAGAAGGGATGAAAGGCGCTGCTGGAGGGGTGATGGGAGAGCTGACCCGTGCACGGATTGCACTTGACGAAAGAGGACAGAGGCTAGGAGAGCTGGAAGAGAAGACTGCAGGCATGATGACCAGTGCAGAAGCATTTTCCAAACATGCACATGAGGTAAACTGCCTAAGTAAATATAGACATCTTCATACAGGAGTAACTTTAAGCATTTAGGCTCTGCACAAGAAAGAGATTCTCATGCTTCAGCCTCCCAAATAGCTGGGACTACAGGGATTATCCACATAAGTAATCCTGTTTGAGAATCATGATAACCTGGATCTCTTTGAGTATTATAACTCCCCCAATGCTTGAGAGATAGAAATGTTTTTACAAAAAAATACTTTAATGTATGGATACTTCTTTATCTTAGGGGATAATTAAAGAAAATTATCCATTGGTCCTGATACACTGGGTCTATATTGTGCATCAGCTGCCTAAAAGGTGTTTCAGTAGGTTATATGACCCCAAAACACACCCACCAAGAAGGTGTGGGGGGCAGTGGAGGATGGGATCCACATCCTCCATTTTGTCTCATCATTAAAAATCATCTTCCATCAGCTGAGTCTTTACAGCTTGTTTTTTTATTTTTAAAATCTTTCTCATATGCATTTTATTTCACAAAATAAAAGAAGCCATTCAGTTTGATTATAAGTTTTGAGATTAGTTAGATTTGCATGATTAGCTCAAAATGGGCTTGCTTTTAATAGCACTTTTAAAGTATTTTAGCATCTTACGGTGGCTATTTTTTCTTTGCAGTTAATGCTGAAATACAAGGATAAGAAATGGTACCAATTCTAAACTTCTAAAGAAGCTGTGACTGCTTTGAGAAACCATATTCAGGGAAACCAAATTTATTCCCAGCATCACTATTCAACTGCTAGAAGCCAGTTTCTTCTACAAAATGTTCCATTTACAATCAATCTGAAATTATCTTAAAGGAGATGTTATCAGAGACACTATACAACCCAAAGGCTGGAGCCCTGGTTAAAATCCCAAGATATGGCTGATTTTGCCTTTTCCCATGTGGAATGGAGCTATCATCTTGGCATGTCATTTGATAAGGATTTATATTTAGGAACTAAGGGGAGTCCTCTTGATTTGAAAATTCCTGTACAAACAAAAGCATTAATGCACTTAATGAAATCTTTGCATGATAAATTAACATCTTAAGAGGAAAAGAAAAAAAAAAAGCATGTTGTGACAGAAGAAAAAAAGATTCATGGTAAACTACTTTTATTAATTGGGCCACACTCAACAATTTTAAAAATCTGCATTTGAAGATATCAGTGCATTTCAAATATATTTGCCATACCCAACTGAAAAGGAAAACAAAACAAAACAAGAACCCAGAGTTTTCTCATCTGTAACTTTCATTGTACTAGAACATTATTGAATTCTTAAGGCAAGAGTCTGATTAATGTTCTCTCTCCATGTTTTACATCATTCAGAGTTCTCAGTCATAATCAAATATTGCCAGTATAGTAAGTTATTTCCAACACAATTATTTTCATTTCTATCACCTTCAGAATGGGTTGCTCTTTTTAGCACAAACCATGAAAGTTTAGGTCACCTCAAAGCATTTTCTTTAGCCTGGCTTGTATTCTATAGGGAAGTTGGTAGTAGGTTTGGGGAAACTATAGGAATAATAGAGTTAGCTATGAGAACTGACTTCACAAAAAGTGAAATTTCACCAATTTCAGTTTCTAAAGTGATATATTTTTAAAGCTTATTTTGTATCCTTGTCTGCCAGTTACACAGTATATTACTGTTCAAACCCGGTAAGGTCTGTAACCCGAAAGTGCTCTTGCAGCCTGACATTCACAAACCAAACTGGTCATTCTCTTTAGTGTGATTCAGTAAAACCTCAGTTAATGTTTTGAGAAAGGGATTCTGATTTATGACATTTCTGATTTACAAGGGCTTTCATTAGAAAATACCTTTCAGTTCAATACTTACCCCTGGATATTTTTATAAAATATGGTGATGTGTTTGCTATCTTGGCCTCACTCATCATTTCAGACAACAGAAATACATAAAGAGTTTAATGATATAAAATCAATTATTTTGTCACTAGGTCAAATAATATAAGCCACCAGATTATGTCAATAGATGCCAAACACCTGTCCCTTGTTAAAAACTCTTTTAAAGCTGGAGTAAAGAATATCCTTAACATGATACAAGGTATCTATCTTAACTCACCAGAAAAGCACTAGAGTCAAAACAAAATAAAGACATCTACTACCATTTAACATGATTCTGGAAGTTAAAAGTTATAGGAATGTATATATACATATTCCAAGACTCATCCTGTAATATGTTGTTCCTTCAAAAAATGTTTGATTATAGTTTTGGCTTATTGAATTTTTGTTAATCAAGGTCTTATTGGATTTACATTTATGTTTCTGAAGACTTCACCATTTTCCTAGATTTCAGGTTATTTTAATAGCCAAAAATGGTATTTTTATTTCCTTTTTAGTCTAACTTTTTGCTAGAAATAGTACTTTCTAGCAAATGTTTCTAGTAGTACAATGTTCTCAGTAATTTTGAGAAGAAAAAAGATGAGTGAAAGAGTTATGTAATGTACACTAGGATAGCATTTCTCAGAGTCCATGAATCCACTTGTTAAAAAAGCCTCTCTGTGAATCTCCCAGACTCCTGAGAGATTGGGCAGATTAAGCTTTATTGTTCAGGCTTACAGTAACAGAATCTGGCTTGGAAACACAGACATTACATGACTGTATCATTTATAAAATTATAAAATTATATGGTAAAAATATTAAAGAAACTTAAGATTGGGGTCTAGAAAATGCTGGTGGCCAAATTATATATATTATTTGTACCATCAGTTTCAAGGACTCAGTTTTCTGATTTTCAGAACAAATACTTTAACATTTCTGTATTTAAAAAAAAAAACTAAAGGAGTAAAATATTTGTTTATTTTAGAAATAATGAAATTCAGTCCAAAGTAGCATTACATTTGATGAGTATCTCTGAAGCCCTCAATAAGATTTAACTTGTTTTAACTTGTTCTACATTGAGATTTCTCAATAGCGGCACTATTAGCAGAAAGTCTTTGTTGTGGGAAACTGTCCTGTGTATTACAGGATGTTAGTGACATCCCTGGCCTCTGTCTACTAGATGCCAGTAGGAACCTCCTAGTAATGACAATCAAAATGTCTCCAGCCATTGCCAAAATTTATCCCAGTTTACAGCCACTATTCTACATCATATAAAGAGGTAGATTGTGTGAATATGTAATAAATGTTGTTGTATAAAACTGTACAATAAGTATACAATGTCTTAGCAAGATAAATTATTATACCCAAAATTACACACATGGTTCATGTGCAATAAAATAGAATTTTGAAGAAAGCTTATATGAATCAGTGAAAAATAACAACTACAGAATATTTTAAGGCACACAGAGAAAATATCAAAAAGGACATTATAGCATTTCACAGTAGAAGTGCCTAAAACTTTGGCTTCAGTGAATAGATCAAAAGTTTATAATTAGCATGCCAATTGGAAGTAAACAGGTGCTTCTAAAATGCTTGAAAAGAAAAGGTTCTTTGAAGTCGTTTAAACGTGTCTTTCAAAATTGTTTTTATAAGCCCTTCCTTAACATTAAGGGTAACTTCATCTCACAAACTCCTGGTTAGTGGAATCCAAATTAATGAGGTTTTACTGTATCAAAATTATTTTTATAATTCAAAGAGATAGCAATAACAAGAATCTAATGTGGATGTGATTTTTCTCTTTGAACATTTCTGTTCTGTTGCACTGACCTTAGCATGCATACACATGCATACACACACACACACACACACACACACCCCATCACCATCACTATCACCATCACCACCACCACTACTATCATCATCTTATCCTCATCTTTGGAAAATGAGTACTGTTGATCCATGTAATCCTTTGCATCATCTCATCTTTACTATCTTCCTTCTATTTTGGAACTTAAGAAAAATACTCCTAGTAACTTGGATAATGATACAGAAAGTGACCCTGAGCCTTAGTTATCATCAAAATTACACTCTATCTGCTAAAGCAACATCAGAAGATAAGGCTTGCAAACCACAGTCCCAACAAGTTGACCTTGTCTCCCTGATTCCCTCAAGAGATAAGCCCTTTTTAGTGTTACAGCAGAAAATGGGCCTTTTCATTCTATTCATCAATGAGAAGCTAGAAGAATTTGTTTCCCTGATAATAACATGGGCAATAATCCCTACCTTGAAATCATCCATTAATCTGGGAGTTTGGAGGGAGAGATGATTGATTTCTCATTTGTTTTAATCATCTACATAAGCAGTACTACTGACTTTGCTTCTTACACTACGGAGCCCCAGATCTTAGAGCCCCAATCACTGTCAAGATCATGTTTGACTGCAACTTTGGAAGGACAGTGACAGAACTGAATGAGATGTTTTCCAATGATTCAGTCACAAAGACAATTTTTCAAATCTTTTGAAAGTGATTCTCAAATTAATAAATCAAAATCCAACTCCTTCCCCTCAAAGTTTTTAGGGATCTTAAAGGAAAAAGTTTACTGTTGGAGTCCTTTTTATGTGACCCATGTACCAGTTTTAAAGGTACCATCTATACTTTATCTACATTAAGGGAACACCAAGACTTTAAGAGAAAAAAAGAATCAGATTAGGCCTAAGATTGGTTGAAGAAGATTAAAAGAGATTCTTAGGTTCAAGCAGAAGGGAAAAATGAAGCCAATCTAGAAAAGTAAGCTAAAAATTATCTCCTTGACTTAGGATCACTGGGACAACCTGAGAGTATTATCTGTGTGATTACAACCTGCCACTATGAGAAAAAAGAACTGTAACCTGAACATGTTGGCTCACAGAGGGCAATGCCAAAAGAAGTCAAAACATTCATGACAGATCTTGGTCTTTGGGTCAGGAGAAACGTGGTAGCTTTCACAGCTTCTTCACCTCTGTCCTCTGTCACGAAACTCCATTTTTGTCTGGGTACTATTTCACATACACACTGTCCTGGGTGCCGGAAATACTTGTAGTATACTTGGTTTGAGCAGAATCTCTAGTATACACATTCCAGGGAACATGGTTGTCAACATAACAAGTTTAGCTGTGTGTATTTGTAGACAACATAGCCCTACAAGCATGAAATATACAATAGGTAAGATCTGTCTTGGGAAAGGAGGAGGAAGTACCAATTTGGTGCAAGAAAATTGTGGTAAGAAAGGACATGGGAGCCACAGTGAAGTGAAAGAGGCTTTGAGGAATCAGATGCACAGATGGGTGCTTTTATTTACATATTTATCTAGAGGAGTGATTCTCAACCTTGGCTGTACATAAGAATCACCTCAGGAAATTGTAAAATTCCCAATCATATTAAAATCCTTTGAAGTGGGAACCAGACACCAATATCTGTGAAAGCCTCCAAGGTGGTTCTAATGTCCAGCCAACGTTGATTATCACTGTTTTATGGCCACCTAAGGAAAACTTGTCTGTCTGCCTTGGCTGTTACTGCAGCCCCAGTTCTGAGTGGTCAGGGAAGGCTAGTTGTAAGATATAGTAATGGTATTTATTCTGTATGTCTCACAAAACAAAAGAATGTGAGAATTTCTGACCAGGCAGTTCTCTATTAACTCTTAATAACCATCTTTGTAATATTATCCTATGTGACTTGTCCATTAGTTATTCCAGCTGAAAGGTCTAGTTTTTTTTCAATTGTCTTATACATGTGACATCACAAGATACCAGAAGTAGCACAGTAAATTCGACAGCATTATAAAGCTAAGTGGAAAACTAATTCTTCATATTTAGACAGTGGAAATTCTCAAAACAATCATTTGCCAAATCAGGTCCAAATTTATTTTTCATTCTTCTTCTGGAGGAGACATGGGTACCAGGTATCTCTTCTGCTGTAGGTCTATTTCTTTGGACTTGGTCTTAGCAAAAAGGAAGAACAAATCTTCCTTTTTTATTATCTCAATCAAAAGCTCCCAGGGCCACTTAGATTTATTTTCTTAGTCTTTGGACATGTGTTTAAGGGAAAAGAATAACTGTAACTTCCTATATGACATCCAGTGCCCTGAAAGAGTGCTTACACCTTCAAAAAAGGAGAGTCCAGCCTATCAAAGGCAGTAACATATAATGAGAATTTAGAGTTACCTCCTCTCATACTGCTTTCCCTCTGCTATTGGCCCACCCTTCTTGACTGCAAAGCCAGAAAGTAAACTAGGTGGTGGTTTTGGAAAATTGTACACAGGATCAGAATCTCTAATAACCTATAATTTTTAGTACTTAATTATGTGATGTTTTATTCTAGGAAATAAGAAACAGATGACATCATTGATGTATCTTTCTTTCATCTTCAGAATTTTTGCATCTTTTCAGAAAATGACAAATTACTATTTTTCTGTTGCACTCAGCAATTGTGACTATACTTAACAAAATTCTTGTAGTCTGTAGAGATATCAATAAAATTGTATATGTTTGTACATAGATGCTCTCTTATGTCATGATATCATGTGCTAATAATTTTTGCCAAGATTACATATGGACAGAGGTAAGATCCATTTATAACACTATGAACTATGGTTTTGCAAAGTGTAATTGTTTTTAAAAGGCAGGGAGGGGGTGGGAAAGCAATGTATAGCAAATCTATCAAATACAACTTCCCAAAACTCATACATTTTACTAGAATTTATTAACCCAGTAGCCATTCAAAATCTCCATCAAATTGAGGAAATGTGTTACTTTTTATTGAAAGACTTTAAAGACAATTTTTGATGGTGTTGATTAAAGTCCACTTTCAGTGAAGTACAAGTAAAAATAATTTGGTAATAATGCAGCATAAGAAATCAAGGTGGATAAGATGTACCTACAAACTCAACATTCAGACCTTACTTCCTCACTTCTTTTCAGCTCCTGTTTTGTCTTCAGCCAGGAAGAAAAATTAAGCTACTATGGGCTTATTCCATCTCCTAGTAGTTATGATAAGCATTCATTAACTCAAGACCTCCAACAGTTCTCTGGAGAGTGTTGTCTCCGGCACCTTTGGCTTTCATCAGCATAGTTAATTCCTCTTCAGGCACTTTCCTCATATTTATCTATACTCTGGCTGTAAACAACTGGCTTTATTCTTCTAAATCCTGTCTAATTTAATCTCAGGAAAATTTCCCCCCCACCATAATTTTTCTCCTAATTTTCGTTCCAATAAAAATTGAAAAAACAGCAAATGAGCTCAAGGCTAAAAAACTTGTTGATTAAAAATACAAATATACATTTACCTTATTATTTTTGAATTACAATAACTTAGGCTTCAGATAACTGCATTCAATATTTGAAATACTGATTTTACTTCCTTTCTTCCTCCTTCCCTTCCTTCCTCTTTCTTCCTCACCCCCTCTCTCCCTCTGTTCCCTACTTCCCTTTCCTCTCCTCCCTTCCTTTCTTCTGTCTTTCCTTTCATTCATTCACTCCAAAAGTCAGCCACACTCACAAAGGCTGGTGATGGCAGCTCCATACAAAGACTGCACTGGAGTAGAGTGAGGAGACAGCCCTGGAGTGAAGTGGCAGGGTCAACTCTTCAATGGTCAATGATGGCATGTGATGTTGGCATTGGAGCAGGGCAGAAGGCAGCCCAGTGGGGTCAGGAGGTTGGCTACATACAGGACATGGAGCAATTAATAAGCATATTGACACTACAGGAGCCAGGTTTCTCACTGATGGAGAACAAAGAAAGGAAAAATTAAAAGGGAAAGCTAGAATAAACCCTGTAGTATTATGTTAGAATTGGAACTACCAGTGTAAATTTTTACATAAATACAAAGTGTGTATGTATAATGTATACAAATGTATATGGGTATCACTACATAATTTATATATGTGATATAAAGGTGTACACATGCCTGTGTAATATATATATATTTCTTAAATCTGCACACCTGGAGGACAGAGAGCAAGCCCTTTACCCCCTGGAGCAATGAGCACAGCTAGTGCCTGGGTATTTATTTCTATTACTGTTCTCTACTAAAAGGATCTGGAGCTCACTGAAGAAATGTGTAGTTTCAAGGCTAGAACATTTTTGGGTCAGAAAATAAAGGATTCAAAGAATAACAGGGACATGTCAAAAGGACACAGAAGCTAGCTTAAAGCCTACACAGGACAAATCAGATATAATTTGAGCATCAAGGCCAGATGTGGTGGCTCATTCCTGTAACCCCAGTACTTTGGGAGGCCAAGGTGGGAGGACTGCTTGAGGCCAGGAGTTCAAGACCAGCCTGGGCAACATTGTAAGACCCTGCCTCTAAAAAAAAAGAAAATATAACAAGAAGAAGAAAAGAATGGAAAATGCATTAAAAGTCATAACAGTAACTTAATAAGTACCCACTAGTCTACATTGATATAAATAAGAGGAGAAAGGGAAAACTCTTCCTTACAATAGAATGTCAACAAATAAAGAAATGTAGATGGAATTTTAAAATTACCATTTGGTAACCATTATCATAATGACTTGGACAACAAATACCAGTGGATGCTAACACTAGTGAGGTAAAGTGGAATAGAGGAAGAGGATATTTTCATAGTCTCAAAGTATCTTCACAAAAAAAATTTCCTAGTCATAAAGAAAAATATAACTAGAGAAACATGGCAGACACCATCTCAATCAAGTGATCAAAGTTCCCACCACCAGCAAGGGAACAAATCAACATCATGTGCCACCTGACGGGATGCAGTGAGAACCCAGCATCACCTCTGCAATATTCCTGCCAAAAACACACAATCAAGGTCTAATCATGAGGCAATAAGCAAAACCAAATTGAGCGACATTCTATAAAATATCTACCCTCTATTACAAATTTTCAGTGTCATAAAAGTCAAGGAAAGATGTATGTTCCAGATTTAAGGAGACTAGACAGTCATGACAACTAGGTGCAACTCTTAATCTTGGATTGGACCCTTTTGCTATAAATGACATAAGTGGAGCACTTAACAAAACTTGAGTGGTGATTTC
>CAUYLG010003025.1:0-16981 GCA_963573385.1 Cacajao melanocephalus
AAAAATGTTCTTATCTCTCCACATCCTCTCCAGCATCTGTTGTCTCCAGATTTTACAATGATCGCCATTCTAACTGGCACGAGGTGGTATCTCAATGTGGTTTTGATTTGCATTTCTCTAATAATCAGTGATGATGAGCATTTTTTCATATGTTCATTGGCCTCATATATGTCTTCTTTTGAAAAGTGTCTGTTCATATCTTTCACCAACTTTTGGATGGGTTTGTTTGTTTGTTTTTTCTTGTAAATCTGTTTAGTTCTTTGTAGATTCTGGATATTAGCCCTTTGTCAGATGGGTAGATTGAAAATTTTTTCCCATTCTGTTGGTTGCCAGTTCACTCTAATAACAGTTTCTTTTGCTGTACAGAAGCTCTGGAAGTTAATTAGGTCCCATTTGTCTATTTCGGCTTTTGTTGCCAATGATTTTGGTGTTTTAGTCATGAAGTCCTTGCCTATGCCTATGTCCTGAATGATTTTGCCAAGGTTTTCTTCTAGGGTTGTTATGGTGTTAGGTCTTCTGTTTAAGTCTTTAATCCATCTGAAGTTACTTTAATGTAAGGTGTCAGGAAGGGGTCCAGTTTCTGCTTTCTGCACACTGCTAGCCAGTTTTCCCAACGCCATTTATTAAACAGGGAATCCTTTCCCCATTGCTTGTTTCTGTCAGTTTTGTCAAAGATCAGATGGTTGTACATGTGTGGCATTGCCTCCAGGGCCTCTGTTCAGTTCGATTCATCTACATCTCTGTTTTGGTACTAGTACAATGCTGTTTTGTACAATGCTGTTTTGTACAATGCCTTGTAGTATAGTTTGAAATCAGGTAGCATGATGTCTCCAGCTTTGTACTTTTTGCTTAGGATTGTCTTGGCTATGCGGACTCTCTTTTGGTTCCATAAGAAGTTTAAGATGATTTTCTCCAGTTCTGTGAAGAAGATCATTGTAGCTTGATGGGGATAGCATTGAATCTATAAATTATTCTGGGCAGTATGGCCATTTTCACGATATTGATTCTTCCTAACCATGAGCATGGAATCTTTCTCCATCTGTTTGCGTCTTCTCTTATTTTCTTGATCATTGGTTTGTAGTTCTCCTTGAAGAGGTATTTTACATCCTTTGTTAGTTGTATTCCTAGGTATTTTATTCTCTGTAGCAATTGTGAATGGGAGTTTGCCCATGATTTGGCTATCTTTAAGTCTGTTATTGGTGTATAGAAATGTTTGTGATTTCTGCACGTTGATTTTGTATCCCGAGGCTCTGTTGAAGTTAGGAGATTTGGGGTTGAGATGATAGGGTCTTCCAAATATACAATCATGTCATCTGCCAAGAGAGACAATTTGACTTCCTCTTTTCCTAACTGAATATGTTTTATTTCTTTTTCTTGCCTAATTGCTCTGGCTAGAACTTCCAATATTATATTGAATAGGAGTGGTGAGAGAGGGCATCCTTGTCTAGTGCTGGATTTCAAAGGGAATTCTTCCAATTTTGCCCATTCAGTATGATATTGGCTGTAGGTTTGTCATAAATAGCTTTTATTATTTTGAGATAATTTCCTTCGATACCTAGTTGATTGAGAGTTTTTAGCATAAAGGGCTGTTGAATTTTGTAGAAGGACTTCTCTGCATCTATTGAGATAATCATGTGGTTTTTGTCTTTGGTTCTGTTTATGTGGTGGATTACATTTATAGACTTGCGTATGTTAAACCAGCCTTGCTTCCCTGGAATAACACCTACTTGATCATGATGGATAAGCTTTTTGATGTGCTGTTGCAATTGCTTTGCCAGTATTTTATTGAAGATTTTTGCATCTATGTTCATCATGCATATTGGCCTGAAGTTTTCTTTTCTTGTTGAGTCTCTACCAGGTTTTGGTATCAGGATGATGTTGGTCTCATAAAATGATTTGGGAAGGATTCCCTCTTTTTGTATTGTTTGGAATAGTTTCAGAAGGAATGCTACCAGCCTCTCTTTGTACGTCTGGTAGACATCAGCTGAGAACCCGTCTGGACCTGGACATTTTGGTTGGTAGGCTATTAATTGCTGCCTCAACTTCAGCCCTTGTTATTGGTCTATTCAAGTTTCAACTTCTTCCTGGTTTAGGCTTAGGAATGTGCAAGTGTCCAGGAATTTATCTATTTCTTCCAGGTTTACTGGTTTATGTGCATAGAGTTGTTTGTGGTAATCTTTGATGGTAGTTTGTATTTCTGTGGAATCAGTGGTGATATCCCCTTTATCGTTTTTTATTGCAACTATTTGATTCTTCTCCCTTTTGTTTTTGATTAATCTGGCTAGTGGTCTATTTTATTGATCTTTTCAAAAAACCAGCTCCAGGATTCACTGATTTTTTTTTTGAAGTGTTTTTTATGTCTCTGTCTCCAGTTCTCCTCTGATCCTCACTTCTCATGTGGGCATTTATTGCTATAAATTTTCCTCTACACACTGCTTTAAATGTGTCCCAGAGATTCTGGTATGTTGCATCTTCGATCTCCTTGGTTTCAAAGAACATCTTTATTTCTGCCTTCATTTCATTGTTTATGCAGTCGACATTCAGGAGACAGTTGTTCCATTTCCATGAAGCTGTGTGGTTCTGAGTTAGTTTCTGAATTCTGAGTTCTAATTTGATTGCACTGTGGTCTGAGAGACTGTCATGATTTCTGTTCTTTTGCATTTGCTGGGAATGATTTACTTCCAATTATGTGGTCAATTTTAGAGTAGGTGCAATGTGGTGCTGAGAAGAATGTATATTCTGTGGATTTGGGGTGGAGAGTTCTGTAGATGTCTTTTAGGTCTGCTTGGTCCAGATCTGAGTTCAAGTCCTGGATATGCTTGTTAATTTTCTGTCTCATTGATCTGTCTAATATTGACAGTGGAGTGTTAAAGGCTCCCACTTTTATTGTGTGGGAGTCTAAGTCTCCTTGTAGGTGGTTAAGAACTTGCTTTATGTACCTAGGTGCTCCTGTATTGGGTGCATATATATTTAGGATCATTAGTTCTTCTTGATGCATTGATCCTTTTACCATTATGTAATGCCCTTATTTGTCTCTTTTGATCTTTGGTGGTTTAAAGTCCATTTTATCTGATTCTAGAATTGCAACTCCTCCTTCTTTTTGCTCTCCATTTGCTTGGTAAATCTTCCTCCATCCTTTTATTTTGAGCCTATGTTTGTCCTTGCACATAAGATGAGTTTCCTGAATACAGCACACTGATGGGTCTTGGCTTTTTATCCAATTTGCCAGTCTGTGTCTTTTGATTGGGGCATTTAGCCCATTTACATTTAAGGTTAATATTGTTATGTGTGAAGTTGATCCTGGCATTTTGACGCTAGCTGGATGTTTTGTCCATTACTTGACACATTTTTTTCCTTGTGTCAATGGTTTTTACCATTTGGTACATTTTTGGAGTGGCTGGTACTGCTTGTTCTTTTCCTTGTTTACTGCTTCTTTCAGGAGCTCTTGTAAGGCAGGCCTAGTGGTAACAAAATCTCTCAGCAACTGCTTGTCCATAAAGGATTTTCTTTCTCCTTCGCTTATGAAGCTTAGTTTGGCTGGATATGAAATTCTAGGTTGAAAGTTCTTTTATTTAAGGATGTTGACTATTGGCCCCCACTCTCTTCTGGCTTGTACGGTTTCTGCTGAGAGATCCGCTGTGAGTCTGATGGGCTTCCCTTTGTGGGTAACCCAACCTTTCTCTGTCTGCCCTTAGCATTTTCTCCTTCATTTCAACCCTGGTGAATCTGATGATTATGTTCCTTGGGCTTGCTCTTCTTCAGGAATATCTTTGTGGTGTTCTCTGTATTTCCTGGACTTGAATGGTGGCCTGGCTTGCTAGGTTGGGGAGGTTCTCCTGGATGATATCCTGAAAAGTGTTTTCCAGCTTGGATTCATTCTCTCTGTCATATTCAGGTATACCTATCAAACATAGATTAGGTCTTTTCACATAATCTCATATTTCTTGGAGCCTTTCTTCATTTCTTTTTTCTCTTTTTTTCTCTGTTCTTGCCTTCTCATTTTATTTCATTGAGTTGATCTTCAATCTCTGATATCCTTTCTTCTGTTTGGTTGATTTGGCTATTGAAACTTGTGTATGATTCATGAAGTTATCGTGCTGTGTTTTTCAGCTCCATCAAGTCATTTATATTCTTCTCTAAGCTGTTTATTCTCGTTAGCATCTCTTCTAACCTTTTTTCTAGGTTCTTAGTTTCTTTGCATTGGGTTAGCCCATGTTCTTTTAGCTCCAAGAAGTTTATTATCCACCTTCTGAAGCCTGTTTCTGTCAATTCATCAGACTCATTCTCCATCCATCTTTGATCCCTAGCTGGTTAGGAGTTGTGATCCTTTGGAAGAGGAGAGGCATTCTGGTTTTTGGTGTTTTGATCCTTTTTGCGCTGGTTTCTTCCCATCTTAGTGGCTTTATCTACCTGTGGTCTTTGTAGTTGGTGACTTTCAGATAGGGTCTCTGAGTAGACATCCTTTTTTGTTGATGATGAAGTTATTTATTTCTGTTTCTTAGTTTTTCTACTAACAGTTTGGCACCTTTGCTGTAGGACTACTGGAAGTCCATTCTAGACCCTGCTTGCCTGGTGACCACCTGTGGGAGCTGCAGAACAGTAAGGGTTGCTGCTAGTTTCTTCTGCTTTCTTCATCCCAGAGGGTACCTTCCAGTTGTCAGCCTGAGCTCTCCTTTATGAGGTGTCTCTTTGAGTATACGGGGGTAGGGGAGCTGCTTCAGGAGACAGTCTGTCTCTTATAGGAGCTCAAGTGCTGTGCTGGGAGCTCCATTGTTTCGTGCAGAGATGCTGGGCAGGTACCTTTAAGTCTGCTGCAGCTGAACTCATAACCACCTCTTTACCCAGGTGCTGTCCTAGGAAGGTCGGCTTTATTTATAAGTTCCTGTCATGTTGCTGCATTTTTTCATAGACGCCCTGCCCCGCACTGAGTAGTCTAATCACAGTCTTCCAGGAGAGGCATTGCTGAGCTACCACAGGCTCTGCCCAGCTGCTGTGTGAACTGCCTCAGTAGCGGTGGTCACCCTTCTCCCCACTGAGCTGGACCTTCCTGGGTCCAGCTGTGCTTGCTGGGAAACTCTCAATCCAGAGCGTTTCAGATTGCTTGTTTTGTAGGGGTGGTACCCGCCGAGCCAGATCACCTGTCTCCCTGTCTCTGCCTCCTCCCTTTCAGTTGAATGGGTGGCTTCATCTTCCTGGCATTCCAGATGCCAGTTGAAATGGCCATCCAGATTTGTGTGAGTTTCTGTGTGCCAACCTGGCACCAGCTGAAACCGTCGTTCTGAAAACTTGTGGTGCTTTTTAGTCCGGGAATCTCCTGGTCTGTGGGCAGTGAAAATTTGTTTGGAAATGCAGTGGGCACTCACCCTCTGCGTTGTTCTTGCTGGGAACTGCACTCCAGAGCTGTTCCTATTCAGCCATCTTGGATCCCACCATCAGAAATTTCTAACATAAATGTAACTCGGATCTGCTGGACCCCTTTTCCATTAGTCTTGCAAGACAGGTCTCTCTGACACAAATTTTTCAATAGTTATTAAAGAACTCTGGTGCTTTCCTTCCCCACCTATAAAACAAGTGTTTAAGGACATGTGAACTTCTTAAGGCACTTTACTTTCAGGCTTCCACGACTAATTATCAGGGTAGCTATTTATAACTATTATAGTTTTAATAATTTGTAACTGTTTCTCAATTATTATCATATGCAAATCAACATGGCAGTACATTCTGGGAATGTTTGCCAGTAAACTTTACTTATCATTTTACTATTTAGAGTGCTAAAATTTAACAAGGATGTTAACCTAAAGAGCTCTGAGAGGGCTAAAAATGAACTAAAATTTAGTAAATATACATATATATATATTTTTTTGTAGAAAAGTGATTTATTCAGGTAAAGAAAGAAAAAAAGGAGAAGAAGAGAGAAAGCTTCCACAAAGAGTGTGGAAGGGGACCCCAGAGGGGAAATCCCAGTAAATATTTTTAATAAATATTTCCATATTCTGAATTGATTTTCCCCCAAGTAATTAAAAGATGCTCAGTAAAAATAATATTTGAAATTGTATTAATGTTTTTCACCATTTGGGTTGCTCCTAACATGGCAAAGCAGAAAACATGGATATAAAGCTCATTATAATAGGTAGCATCCACTAGGGGCCAACAATGTGCTGGGCATTATGCTAAGCACTTTGTTATATATTATCTTTATCAGTCCTTATAATTAACCTATGAATTGAATACTATTATTGCTCCCATTTGAGAGACGAGGAATCTGAGCCTTGTACAGGAGTTTGCCAGGGTCTCTAGAGCTTATCTCCAGAAGGCCATTGCTCTTTAATCCCTCCTTTTTCTTCTCTCCAGGCAGGATAGAATAGTGGTTAAGAACACAGACAGGATGCTCTCCCCAGTTCTTCTGTCGTCGTCTTTAAAGACAAGATACGCCTCATGGTTGTTTAAACAAGAAACTAGGGAACAGGCTAAATGACTGCATAGGGTCCTTTCTGAGTCTGACCCAATCATCATCAAGAAACTTGATCCTAGCATCATGAATGCTCTTGACTTCAGAAGTCGATAGTAGCAAAGGATGATTCACAATCAACAGGACGCAACGAGAAAAGTGTAGCCACTTTCTTAGAGCCTTTTTTCTACTTCGAGCCCCCAATCTTTAGAGCCTCTGTCTGGCCACACCTTTCACAGCCAAATATAGCCTCCTTGGTCAAAGGACACCAGTTCCTGAGATCCAGTGGAAGCAGACCCACTTTTGCAGAAATTTTTCATTCATCTTAGGAAGCACTAGGGATTCTACTTGCCTCAAGACTACTCATTTTTTCTTCCTGTCCAGTAGAATGTTTATTAAATTTTAGATTTCAAAAGCTGGAATAGCCTAGTAAGGTTATCTGCTTAACAACTCTAACTCCAGGCAAAAATGTCCTCAGCATCTGTTATCACTGTGTTACAACTTACCTGTGAATATTTCAGGGACAGGAGTCTAACTAGCTTATAGAGAAAACCATCTGAACTTATGGCAGCTCTAATTATTAGAATCCTCATTCTGAGCAATAATATGCCTCCTTGTTATTTTCAACAATTACATCCAGGCAAATCTCTCTTTCACTATCAATGCTTTAACTTTTGAAGATAGCATTCAAATCTCCTTTTAGTCTCAAATACTCCAACTAATCCTCAGTTCCTTCAAACACTTCTCATTTGACATGAATAGTAAGAACTTCTGCCAATTCTGTCAACCTATTATGTCAGTGCTATTGTTTGAATGTGCCTCCTCTAAAATTTTGGTGTTTCAATGTGATAGTATTAAGAGATGGGGCCCCCTTTAAGAGGTAATTAGGCCATGAGAGCTCCTTCCCTTATGAATGGGATTAGGTAACCTTATTAATAATAAAAAAATAAAAAAACGCTTGACAGAGGGGGTTGATTCCTTTTCCACTTCCACGTCCGCCATGTGAGGACACAGTCTTCCTCCCCACTGGAGGACGAAGTGTCAAGGTGCCATCTTGGAAGCAGACAGCAGCCCTCTTCAGACAACTGAACCTGCTGGTACCCTGATCTTGGACCTCCCAACCTCCAGACATCAAAAAAATAAATTTCTATTCTTTACAAATTATACAGTACCAGGTATTTTGTTACCGCAATGCAAAATTGAACAAGAGGGTCAATTATCTTCTTAAAATGTGTCCTACCCCCACAACTGCTCATAATGCAGATCTGAATCACCATCTAAGGAGAGTCAAGTACAATGGAGGTAATACTTTATAAAGCTGGACATAGTGCTTTCAGAGATGCAACCTAAGATTGTACTGGAGTCTCAGGCAAATTACACAAGTCAGTCATAGAGATCACAAAGTGCTTACTGTGAATCCACGTTAAGGCATTTACAGTTGTTTTGTTATGTTGTATGTGGTATGAATTATTAATGATTTAAGCAGCTTCCAGCTCTACAGCCAAAGCTTTTACCCAAAATTTACTTTCCCATTTTTTTAACCTATAAATTGCTAGGATCTTGCCTTTGTATAAAACTAAAAGCTCAGATACATTGAATTCTTACTATTTGTTGTGCCAACCACTGATATGCCTGATCTCCCCACAGCCCCACAGAATAGGGATTACTTCATCATATCCTTTTTTAGATGAGGAAAATAAGGCTTAAAGAGATTAAGTGACTTGCCCGAGGTCACAAAGCTAGTAAATGGCAAATCCAGCATTTAAGGCCAGTTGTGTCAAAGCCCCAGAGGCTCCATGGATCTTGTTCTTTCTGTGCCACATCAGTGCCATCCTCCAACATGTTCTGTTTTGCAGTTACAGCCGCTTGTATTCTCCTTTCCCACTAAGTTACAATGTAGAGCCCTCTGAATCCATTTGGAGATCTGCCCAGCTCTTCCTGATCCTCCAGGAATTGTCTGAAAATAGCAGAAAGCTAACTTGGGACAGACTGAACCAACACTATAGAATGAATACCTGAAGCTGTTTATTATACTTTTAGTCCAAGCAATATTAAGTACAATAAATTATCAATAGTATAGAGAGTACTAGTGTAATTAATGCCTATTTCTTAGTCCATGAAAACTCTTGTCCAGCTGCCTAAGATAAACTGTCTCCATGATGAAATATTCTGGATTTTTTGTTTTGTTTTGTTTTGCTCAGGTTTTCCTGAGTCTCATCTGCTCCTGTCATTTGAGAGCCTGCTAAGGGACATTCACAGCCAAGTATCTGGGATTTGATCCTTCTGTCCAAAGTTAGCAGTCTCTACATCTGCAGTTGTAAGTACATGATATTTGTCAACAATATTACCAAAAGGCTTTCCTTCTCTCCCACATGCTTTGCAAGACAGTCCTAGTGCTAATTTTGTATCTTGTCAGTTTGTGAGGCTGTGGCTCTGTTGACTAGGGGTCTCTGGTTCAATTACCTCTGTGTTTTGCCCACTCCTTGACAAGAAGAGAGATTATGTTAATTCCTCCCTGTAGTGGAGACAGAAATCTTAAAAATTGGATGTCAGCTAAGACAGATTTCCCACTGGGCAAAATTTCAATGAAATCATACTTCCTCTGTATCAGAATTCAACATCTTTGCAGAGTGCAGTAGGCCAAAGTTTTGATAGTTTAACCTTATGGCTTGCATGGTTTCTTAATTAATGATCTTACCACATTTTACCCAGTGGAGGAGAAATGATTTCCTAGAATAAGACCAGAGTGCAGTAACCAAAAATGGGGGGAATGCACATTTTATGACCAGTGCTTATGTGGGTTACTTATGCAACATTGAGTTCCTAATATGCAATGATGAGAGTATTTTCTCATTCTCTCCCTCATCCCTCCCCATCTTCTGACAAATTACATAAACTGTGAACTAACAGCTTGATATGATTCAGCCATGTCCCCACCCAAATCTCACCTTTAATTGTAATAATCCCCATGCATCAAGCGTGGGGCCAGGTGGAGATAATTAAATCATGGGGTCAGTTTCCCCTCTACTGTTCTCATGGTAATGAATAAGTTACAAAATCTTATGGCTTTATAAATGGGAGTTCCCCTGCATAAGCGCTCTTGCCTGCTGCCATGTAAAATGTGACTTTGCTTCTCCTTTGCCTTCTGCCATGATTGTGAGGCCTCCCAAGCCATATGGAATTGTAAGTCCATTAAACCTCTTTCTTTTATAAATTACCCCATCTCAGGTCTGTCTTTATTAGCAGTGTGAGAACAGACTAATAAAAAGCTATAACAAATAATATAAAATCAATAATACATTTCACTGTGCAGTGGACAATTATTTCTTTGGACTGATAAGCACACATTCCTCCCACTTTTGGTTACTGCACTCTGGTCTTATACTAGGAAATCTTCTCTCCTCCACTGGGTAAAATGTGGTAAGATCATTAATTAAGAAACCGTGAGAGCCATGAGGTGGAAGGAGGGTATGACTCAGTTCTTTTCTTGTTCTGAACCTCATTTTCCAGTATTCCTGTTCGTTCATAGCCTTCCAACAAATTTTCTTTTGACCCAGAGCCAGTTTCTGTTGTCTGCATCTAAATAACTTTGGCTGATACAGATTTCCATAGTGCCACCTCTTGTGGACGTTGCTTACATTTTAAATATCATCATGCATACTATATCACATCTTCATTCATGCATGATTTACAGCATTTGTGGAAGGAAAATAAAAACTAAACTAAAAATTTCCAACAGCCTTAGCATTTTGCACAATTTAAGCTAAATGTCATGTGAAATTTACCAGCTGCTCCCATAGGGCTTTTCTTAAGAAGCATATTATTTTGTGTTTTAGTTTATTTATGCACTGTACCCAGTACTTAAAGATCCTCTTGGGAAGGGACATCTCCCATCTTGATTTACATTCTCATAAGAGTCACCTGTATTTGAATTCTGAGCTTGTTGTTTGTCCCTCATTCTGAAAACAAAAGTGGTAGTGTGAGGAAAAGAAAGAAATGCTTATGACATATTCCATTGTAAGTAACAGGCAATGTTAAAAAAAAAAAAAAAAAGAAAAGAAAAGAAAGAAATCTTTACCTGGAAGAGTAAAGTGGAGATGAGGAGTGGAAAATGAGAACATTTTATTACCTCTTATTTAACTCACTTAAAACAGTCTAATGCTATTAAGCATCTCCAAACACATTGAATCTCTGTTTCTATCGAGAAAATCATTTCCCAATTGTAAAGTCCAAAACAAGCCTGTACAAACAGCCTGCTAGAAATCTCCTTACCATCATCTACCTCTGAGTTTGTAGCTACTCCACCCTAAATTGTTCCTAAGTGAACACGAATTAGTGTCAGATGTCATAGCCAGAGGCCAGGAAGTCCCTAGGACTGGTGGAAGTAAGAATTTAGCCAGTACTGTATACCTTATTTGTGTGTGTCAGAATGTTTCTATTCATTCTGTACTATTTCCTCCCTGCTGGAGTAGTTTCAAAGCCAAGAACTCATTTTATTAGTTGTGATGTTTTTCATCTTCTCCCTTAAATCTGAAACACCTGCTGTCAGCTTATATCTCTATTGCCACATATGGGAAACCCTGGCCATTTATAGAATGCAAGAAAACCATGTCCACGGTCTAATAAAAGGAGTCTTGTTTTTACCTAGTTGAATATTTTTCTGCTTTACTTGTGTAACTTTGAGAGAAATACAGCATATGTATATTGCAGTTTAATAAGGCAATTAATATTACTAGGAGCCAACAAGAGATGTAATGCGATATTATGCTTCTTTCACCTCTAACACATTAGGTTTAAGCTTTCGAATATAAACTATGGTTGTCTTTATCTTTATTCCACCAAGGAAACCCACAAAGGTAAAGAATGACAGCATCTGTGAAAGTATGTTTCTAAACATACCTGTCATTTCAATGGCAGATGAAACATGCAATCAATCTCAAATGAAAGCCAGCAGACAGAAGAATAGAATTAGGAGAAAAATCTGATTTTCCTCATGTCATAAAAAGAACAATTTTAATGTGGTATGGTCTTACATTCATTACAAAGGAAATTAGAAAAATATGCCTTCACACACCAAAAAGGAAGAAAGAAGGAAAGGGGAAGTTGTGGGTGGAAAAACTGGCAAGGAAATCTGGAAAGATCTATCACAGACATTTCCAGAAAGAATGAGAACACCAGCTTCTGAGCCCCGATGCAGCCTGTGCTGGTGCTGTGTGAAATACCATGATTCATGTGGATATTTACTCATGCCTCATTTTTTAATAGTCTTGGCCTATGATACTTTACATTTTAGACAACTGGAATAAAGTCTGAGTTTGGAACACATTAAGACACACAGCACATTGTGCATCCTTTACCATCATATCATTTAAAATTACAGCAGCTAGCAGCTGCCCATTCTTTAATCAAAGACAACAACTAATAGAGTTATATCTGCAAAAAAAACCCACAAAAGTTTGATTCTCATAGCAGAAGAGAAAATAATGTCTCATGGGAATTTGAGCTCTGTGAACCAAGATCCCCCTTTCTTTTTTTTTTTTAAGAAAATAAGAAACTATCCCATGTGGAATATAGCTGGGTACAGCTTGGTAAACACATAGTGGCTTTTAGAAAATTAAGTAACTTGCCCCTACTCATTCCTTTCAAATGAGCATCACCACCCCACCCGGACTCTATTTTCAGACTTTGGTCATTTGACAATTTTCTTTTTCTTGTCCAGTATGTGTAACATTTCTTTTAGAAGTTAGCCTAATTGCTGTGGCAAGGTTAATACAATCTTCTGTGTCAATAATGTGTACTAAACAGAATCAATACATTCATATTTTACAGACGGCTTCTTTTAACTATTTAATACCTAAACCTATTGTTGAAAGTCAATTTTAATATCCTTTGCACTTTCTATTCTCTTGTTCAATCAGCTGTCATTTTACTCAACAGTCTGAGTACTCAATTTTTAAAAATAATAAAAGTAAAGGTTACTTTTAGATGTATTTTTTCACTTAATAAGATACAAAATGTGTAAAACAACTTCCCAAGTTTAGAAATACATTAAAACAGTGGTCCCCAACCTTTTTGGCACAGGGTAGGCTGGTGGTGGTGGTGAAAGTTTCGTGATGAAACATTCCACCTCAGATCACCAGACATCAGCATTAGTTAAGGAGCACACAACCTAGATCCTCACAGGGACAGTTCACAATAAGGTTCATGGTTCTATGAGACTCTAAAACCACCACTGATCTTACAGGAGGTGGAGCTCAGGCTGTAACACTCACTTGGCCACTTACTGCTGATCATCTCTAGCTGTGTGACCTGAGGGCTGTGGACTCCTGCATTGAAACACACTAACTTGACTGTGTAGCTCAGCAATTAAAGGTCCAGACTTTGGGGTGAACTGATCTGAGACCAAATTTAAGCTCTACCATTTTCTAAAATTATGTGACAAATGACTAAACTTTCCCAAACCTTTGTTTTCTCCAAGTAACTTTTCTTTAGTAAGTTAAGTGACAAGTTACTAATCTTTCTCTGAGCCTTTGTTTTGTAATTAGAACGGGTGGGATAACATTTCTACCATAAGGTATCGTAAAGCTTATGTGAGAAAATGGAGTAACACACTCAATGCAGTGTCTGGCACAGAGTAAGCAATCGAGAAAGACAGAAGTGGTGGCTGTTACAGGCTAATGGAAGAAGAGCTGGGAGTTAGACCCTGGAAACATGGTTCTATTCCTGGCCCCACCATTAACTGAGAATGCAGCCTTAAGCTTTCTCACATGCAAAGTGAAAAGGCATAGGCTAGGTGGTGTCTAAGGACTCTCTTGGGACTGAAATTCTATGGATCTTTGATAAATACTGATTATACTCTACCATACTGTATCATGTTTTTTCTCCACCTGAGAGCTCTTCCATGGGCTCTTCACAAGGCCAGCTCTTCCACTATTTGGGGGTCCCAGTTCAATGATGATATGGTTTGGCTGTGTCACCACCCAGATCTCATCTTGAATTGTAGCTCCCATAATTCCCATATGTCATGGGAGGAACCCAGTGGGAAATACTTGAATCATAGGGGCAGTTTCCCCCATACTGTTCACATGGGAGTGAACAAGTCTCACGAAATCTGATGGTTTAATAAGGGGAAACCCCTTTTGTTTGGCTCTCATTCTGTCTCTCTTGCCTGCTGCCATATAAGACGTGCCTTTCACCTTCCACCATGATTGTGAAGCCTCCCCAGCCACGTGGAACTGTGAGTCCATTAAATCTTTTTCTTTGTAATTTACCCAGTACACCAGGTATGTCTTTATCAGCAGTATGAAAATGAACTAATGCAAATGTCATCTCAGAGATGCTTTCCTTGACCACTCTGTGTGAAATAGCAACCTTCTGCTCCCTCCTCACTACCTCCTCACCGTCACCTACTCACTCTTCCTCACATCATTTCCTTCTCCCCATTTCCTTCATTATGTTTATCACCTGCTCCTCCCATCAGATTGTTAGCCTCATGAGCACAGATATCTTTTCAGATTAATCGCCATCTTACTGCTAATGCTAATGTCCCTGGCACATAGCAGTTGTTCAGTAAATAAGTATTGAATGAGTATATATCACACCAGTTATAAACCCAAGAGAAATGAGTGTACATATTCATAAAATATTTCCACCAGAATGTTCTTAGCACCTTTATTCAGAATAGCCCCAAACTGGAAATGACCTCAATGTCCATCAACAGGAGAATGAATAAGCAAACTATTTGGATTTTTAGTAATATGCAATATATTTTTTAAGTAGGCAAAGAACTGGAGCATTTTATTTTGATTGATACACATAGCAGACATTACTGAACTCCTCGACTTCAGTATGGTTGCTTTCATATAGCAATGTGCATTTAAATCACAGACCTATGAGTTTGATGGAGCCTTGGCAGCATTTGGTCCAACCCTCTCATCAATATGAAATGACATTCCTAGGGTTACACAGCCATTGGCTGAAAAAAAAAGGTAAAAGCCCAGGCTTCCTGACTCCTAACTCAGTGCCCTTTCTGCTGCATTCATCCCTCTGCCTATTCCATGAGGTAATGCAACTTAATAGAAAGAGACCAGGAATCAAACCTTGGTTCTGCCACTGACCAGCTGTGTGGCCCCCATGTGACCTCCCACTTTCTTAGCCTGCATATCTCCCTCTGTGTCACAGAGTGTAATAGTACCGACCTCAGAAATGTCCTGTAAGGTTAAGTGAGATACTCCGAATCAGTGGCATACAATCATGATGAAAACCAAGTGTGTTATATCCTTTGGGAAAAAAGCTCCACACGGTATGAAGTAAGATGGGAACTGAGCCACTGCCAGTTCATGGAATCAGTAGTATCTTCAGAAGACCAAAAACTTTCATACAGTTCTTCTTGAAAGTTGAATGTATTCAAATATCAGTTTGCATTGGTCTTTTCAATGAAAACTTCCCAGCTTCCTTTAAAAGTAAATAAGTATTTAAATAAGTCACTAAATATTGTATTTCATATTCTAACTAAAGAAGTTGGTTTAAAAATCTTTCACAGCTCTTTTTCTGGCTAGAACCATGGAGAGTGTAGAAGAGAATAAGAAGAAGAAGGTTCCTGCTGTGCCAGAAACCCTTAAGAAAAAGCAAAGGAATTTCCCAGAGCTGAAGATCAAGCACCTGAGAAAGAAGTTTGCCCAAAAGATGCTTCAAAAGGCAAGGAGGAAACTTATCTATGAAAAAGAGAAGCACTATCACAAGGAATATAGGCAGATGTACAGAACTGAAATTCAAATGGCAAGGGTGGCAAGGAAAGCTGGCAACTTCTATGTACCCGCAGAACCCAAATTGGTGTTTGTCATCCAGATAAGAGGTATCAATGGTGTGAGCCCAAAGGTCCAAAAGGTGTTGCAGCTTCTTCGCCTTCGTCAAATCTTCAGTGGAACCTTTGTGAAGCTCAACAAGGCTTCAATTAACATGTTGAGGATTGTAGAGCCATATGTTGCATGGCGGTACCCAAATCTGAAGTCAGTAAATGAACTAATCTACAAATGTGGTTATGGCAAAATAGAAAACAAGTGAATTGTTTTGCCAGATAATGCTGTGATTGTTCAATCTCTTGGAAAATATGGCATCATCTGCATGGAGGATCTGATTCATGAGATCTATAATGTTGGAAAATGCTTCAAAGAAGCAAATAACTTCCTGTGGCCCTTCAAATTATCTTCTCCATGAGGCGGAATGAAGAAAAAGACCACCCATTTTGTAGAAGGTAGAGATGCTGGCAACAGGAAGGATCAGATCAACAGGTTTATTAGAAGAATGAACTAAGGTGTCTACCATGATTATTTTTCTAAGCTAATCAGTTAATAAACAGTACCTGCTCTGAATTGAAAAAAAAATCTTTCACAAAGTAATATATTTACACTTTAAAAGTCATACTAGATCACCAGGCGGAGAGATCCAAGATGGCTGATTAACAACAGCTCAGGATTGTAGCTCCCAGTGAAAGCGCAGAGAGCCAGTGGACGCCGCAATTTCTGACAAGTTTCTGTTGCCCACAAACTGGGAGATAAGACGCAGCGGAGGAGCCACACGGGTCGCCAGCGTGACTCTTTTGGCCAGAGCGGCTGTTTTGCCGGCACCCCGGCGCGGCACAGCACTTCTCAGTGTGGAGTATACAGGACTGGGTACCCTTTAAGTCAGGCTGGGCTGGTCTCATCCCTACAAGGAGAACAGCAATTGGAAGCACTGAGGACTGAGAGTTTCACAGTAAGCACAGCTGAACCCGGGAAGGCCTAGCTCTGTGGGTAAGGGGCGTCTGCCAAAGGAAAACTAAGAAACAGAAAAAACTTCATCACCAACAAGCTGGATGTCCACTCAGACCCAATCTGAAAGTCGGCAATTACAAAAACGACAGGTGGATAAATCCACAAAAATGGGAAGAAACCAGTGCAAAAAGGCTGAGAACACCCGAAATCAGAATGCCTCTCCTCCTCCAGGGGATCGCAGCTCCTTATCAGCACGAGACCAAGGCCTGACAGAGAATGAGTGCGATGAACCAACAGAATCAGGCTTCCGAAGGTGGATAATAAGAAACTTCTGTGAGCTAAAAGAACATGTACTAACCCAATGCAAAGAAACTAAGAACCTTGAAAGAAGATTTAACAAAATGCTAACGAGAATGGATAACTTAGAGAGGAATATAAATGAATTGATGGAGCCGAAAAACGCAACACCAGAACTTTGCGAAGCATGCACAAGTTTCAACAGCCGAATTGACCAAGCTGAAGAAAGGATATCAGAGGTCGAAGATCAAGTCAATGAAATAAAACGAGAACGCAAGATTAGAGAAAAAAGGGTAACAAGGAATGAACAAAGTCTCCAAGAAATATGGGACTATGTGAAAAGACCTAATCTACGTTTGATAGGTATACCTGAATGCGATGAAGAGAATGAATCCAAGCTGGAAAATACTCTTCAGGATATTATCCAGGAAAACTTCCCCAACCTAGCAAGGCAGGCCAATATTCAAGTCCAGGAAATACAGAG
>CAUYLG010003026.1:0-10626 GCA_963573385.1 Cacajao melanocephalus
GTCGTTATTGTGCAGAGGCTTCTCTCATCACAGCTGCCATAGCATCCCCTAACCAGGGCGTCTTCTCAGGTCAGCACTGGGCAGATCCACAGTTGCTCGGCTGCACCTTGTGCTGTGCACTTTCTGTGTCCTCCACTCACCCGGATGGCATCCTCTTGGCCAGCCAGGCAGTGGGTGAGCTCATCCCAAATCCGCTTGCTTTTGCCTGTGTCCTTGGAACACTCCTGATACCACTCTTGTTAGTTAGGATCCCTGAGAAGAAGACACTAATATAGTATTAAATGTGCCAGGATTTATTAGGGTAAATGCTTGTGAAAGAAATTGGGAAGGAAGACAAAATGCTGGGAAAGCCATTAGAAGGTGAGGCAAGTCTAAACCCCAGTGAAGGAGAGAGGGAGGGAAAGTCAGCTGGAAGTATCCTAGACCCAGTGCAGGATAAGGGAAGTTCAGTACAGGGATCAGGGAGCCCTGACGCTGTCAGCCTTCCATGGAGGAGAGGTCATGCCTTAATTTCTCTGCTGTTCTCAATCGTTGGCTGGAAGGAGCCTATGGGAGCACGGTTTCAGGGCAAATGTGGTGATAGACTTCAGGCTGTAATAGCTGGGAGCATCATCAGCTCTCCTTCCTCTAGCTGAGGGCCTCAGATGTGCATTCTTGTGACTGCCACGTGGAAAGAAAAATCATGAAAAAATCATGATGTTTAAAGAGAAAAAAGGAATGGACTGATGAATTAATATCTTTAAGTAGATGAGATGGGATGAGGTTTGGAGCACCGGCAGAGGCGCTGGCTCTGGCGGGGAGTAGGTTAACCTACAACAACGGTCTCTGTGGTGGAAGGCCCATCAGGCGGCACACCTGTAAATGCATGAGCAGAGGGTGGAGGAATCTGTGAAGTTGTCTTCTAATGTGTTGGGTTTTCTCAGTGAAGTGGGAAGCAAGGTCATCAGCTGAAGTAAGAATGGGGAAGGAGGGCTGGATGTGTGAGCACCGAGAAAAGGTGTGTAAGAGTCACCCAGGCCAGCAGGAGGCTGAGGGTGAGCCATGCAGGGAGTGATTGCTGGCCATGGTGGGTGCTCCCCATGAGGTTTGGGTTGGAAGTTAGAGGGAGCAGTCAGCATCCTGAGTGCTGCTCTCCAGCCTCCTACAGCTCATGAGAGCAGGTGCAGTGTAGGCAGAGGTGGAACCCACCAGCTGTGTAGTTTTGCCAGTTAAGTGTGACTACACAAGGAAGAGGTAAGGGAAGGATGGAAATTATTTACCACAGAACCCAAAATGGGTGAGGAGGCAGGAGAGGACACCCAGGGCTGAGGGACAATGGGTAGAAGGCAATATCACTAGACTGAGAATCTCGGAGGCTGAGTCTGTCAAAGGATTGCTGGAATTGATGTACTATGAGGTGGACACCAAACCTGAAAAACAAGTACTTATAGAATGAATTATTTGCTGATGTAAAATTACAACATATGATAAAATGATAATATCTGTGTCCTCAGAGCCTGTGGCCACCCTGCAAGGGGATGAGTGGGAAGATGGTCAGAGAGAGGGAAGTGTGAGATTCAGATTATTTCAGGGCTGGGGTACTTGGCCATGATGAGGCCTAGATGATGCGGGCACAGGACCCAGGCCCAGCAGAGGAGGTCACGGAGGAGAGGAGTTTTAGGATCTCAGAAACCAAGGAGCAAAGCCATCCTCTCTGCTGTGTGGGTGTCTATTGCTGTCATAAAAATTACCCCAAACCAAGTGACTTTAAACAGCCCCTCTTTATCATGTCACAGTCATGTGGGCTGCCAGTCCCCACAGTCTCATAAGGCTAAGATCAAGGTATGGGCAGGTCTGTGTTCCTTCCTGGAGACTCTGGGGAAAAATCCACTCCCAGGTTCATTGAGGCTCTTGGCTGAATTCACTTCCTTGCAGATAGGACTGAGGTTCCTGTTTCTTTTCTGGCTGTCACTTGGGAGCCACGCTTAGCTCCGAGAGCCTTCTCTTGGGTCCTCACACGTGGCCCTGTGGCACAGCCACTCCTCGCTTAGAACCTCTGGCTTCCTCTGTTGTGTCTTCTCTTCCTCCCTCTTCTGCGACATCTCTGACTCCAGCCAGAGCAGGCTCTCTGCCTTTAATGGCTCATGTCATTTGACTGGGCCCATGCAAATAGTCCAGGATAATATTTCTATTTTAAGGTCCTTAATCTTCATTCATGAGCACTGTCCCTTTTGCCAGTAATACAACCTGTTCACAGGTTCTAAGGATTGAGACTGGACTTCCTAGGGGGCCATCACTCAGCCTGCCACATCCGCATATGTTGAAGTCATCAAGATCAAGGAGACAGCCCTGCTGGAGAGTTAGCCAGTGAACCAGGAGTTACAAGAGTCAGGATTGAGAGGAACGGCCTGGGGCCCACAGGGAATGGCTACAATGAGGGGAGTGGGGCCCTAATCTGATGACAGATTAGGGGGCTTAGGGCAGAGGGAGGCAGAAAGGTCTCAAAACCACAGTGAGAAGTGAGTCCAAAGGTACAAGTCCCTGGGGAAACTCTCCATGTGGGAGGACTTCTGAAGGTTCTGTGTCCTCCAGGAAACCCAGGTTCCTGCTGGAGCTGCGAGGGGCAGGAACATCCTGACAGAGGATGTGGAGGTTTTGTTGAACATGGGCTGAGAATTCCAGGGGGTGCAGTGGGAAGATTTCTGGAGTTGGGGAGGGAGGATGAGGGGGACAGAAAAGGGGTGTGCAGAGCCTTGTGGGGATGCCAGTGCAGGGTGTTTGGGGGACTCAGTGTGACTGACACAAACAGGGAAAGGGCATGAGGAGCTCAGTCCTGGTGGACTCAAGGCAGACAGTGGTGCTGAGGCTGTGGGAGACGAGGGAGGAGGAGCAGGGGTGGCTCTCACCTGGGCTCTGTCCATGGAGCTGAAGACAGCGGAGTGGTTGGGTCTTAGTGCTATGTGGACCTTTCTTGACCCTCTGATGACAGAATGCAGTACTGAGGCAGCAGGATTCTTAGGGGATTGATTCTTGACTGTGAGGAAGGGAACTGAACTCATTCCAGGTCTCAGGTCTACCCCAACACCTTCTGAAAGGGATGCCACTTCTGAGTCCCACGTGTGACCCCAGCACAGGGGCCCTCTTCTGCCCTGCTGAGGGGACGGAGGCCCAGGGGAGCTGTGCTCAGATTTGATAATGTTAATACGCATGTCCACACCTTAGAATATTATGTGGACATGGAGATGTTGTTTCCAAATAAAAGAAAACTGAGTAAATGGGAGTTTTAAGAAATCTGACCAACGGCGAGTGGAAGAAAATGTTTCTTCTACTTTTCAGAAGGTGGCTTTCAAGGGGCTGGAGAGAGAAGCTGCAGGGAGAGCAGAAAGCTCAGAGAAGCCTGGAGCTCCTGAGCGCTGCTCACCTCCACAAGACAGACGTTTGGGAAATTATTAAGACAATTTTACATTACATTGAAATTTTGTAATATTAGGGAATTACAGTAACCTCTTCAGGGTAATAATAATATTATTGTTGGAAAAATGTTATCTTTTAAGCGATGAGTACTGAGGTATTTAGGAATGAGGGTTATGATGTTGGCAAATGATTGTCAAATGGACTCTTTGAAATTTTGTATAATAATTTGGAGAAAAATTTAAAGCTAATAATAAAAACAATCACATGAGAAATGTTCAGAACATCATGTTGAATGAAAATTAAGCTTCAAGATCAGATGAGGGGGCCCATTCCCATAATCGCATAGCTTTGACAGGCTGAGGTGGAAGGATCACTTTTTAGGCCAGGAATTCGAGAGCAGCCTGGGCAATATAGGAAGACCCCATCTCTACATAATACTAAAAAATTAATTGAACCTGGTAGCAGGTATACCTGGGACTCTAGTTACTTGGGAAGCTGAGGTGGAGGATTGCTTAAGCCTAGGAGTTCAGGATTATAGCGAGCTATGATCATGCCACTGCCTTGGTGACAGAGTGAGACCCTGTCTCAAAAATAAATAAATTAATTGAAAAGAAAAAAAGAATATTAATCTTTAAAAGCATTCAAGAGCATGTGTGTGAGAATGTGTCAGTGTGCACAGTTGTGTGTTTGTTTTCTGTGTGATTGTGTCATTGTGTGGAGAGTATCTGAGTAAGAACCTATATCAATATGTGTGACAACATCTTTATGTCTGCGTGTGTTGGTGTGTGTCTATGTGTGCATTCATCCATTCATTCACTCAACAAGTATATTTAAAGTAACAATCAGGCACTATTCAAGGCAAGGAAAAATATAGCTGTGAACAATCAAAATCACTGTCCTTGTCCTCATAAACTTGCACTCTAGAGGAGAGAAAGTCTATAAGCAATTAAAAGAAATACATTTGTAGCTTGGCACAGTGGCTTATACCTGTAATTCCAGCACTTTGAGAGGCTGAAATGGGAGGACCCCTTGAGGCCATGAGTTGAGATCAGCCTGGAAACATAGGAAGACTCCATTTGTACCAAAAAGAAATACAAAATTAGCTGAGTGTGGGGGTACACACCTGTAGTCCCCAGCTACTTGGGAGGCTGAGGTGGGAGGACCATGTGAGCCTAGGAGTTCGAGGCTACAGTGAGCCAAGATTGCCCCACTGTGCTCCAGCCCGGGTGACAGAACACAACCTGGTCTCTCAAAATAAATAAATAAGTAAATAATTCTCAAATGTTAGTAAAAGGGTTGTGAACAAAAGCAAGGCAGGGTGGGGTCAGAGAGGATGGGAGATGCCACATGAAGTGGGAAGTGCAGGGATGGGCTCTGGTGGGAATGAGGAGAATGTCAGGGTGGGAGGGAGCCTGGAGATGAGCTTCCAGGCAAGGGAGCAGCTGTGCTGAGGCTCTGAGGTGGGGACACCTGGGTGTGCTAAATAAACAACGCTGTGGAGGGCCTGGGCCTGGCCCCATTGCACACCCACATCTGAGTAAACTGAGCCTGTCACTGAAGAGGGGCTTGCCAATGAGAGGAATTTTTCACGTAACATGTTTTGAAAAGATTCTTCAAAACATTCCAAAGTTATTACAGGGGAAATTCTCCTCCATCCCCAGACCCCAGGTTCTCTGCCAGAAATGTGCACGTTGTCAAGTCTTATGCATCCTTCCCGGAAAGAAGTTATGTGCGTGTTATTGTTGTTACATGAAGAAGGAACACTCACAAGCAAGAAGGAGTAGAAGAAAATGTTTCTTCTTTTCAGTTTTCTAGAGTGTTGCCATGAAGGGCTGGAGAGAGGAGTTGCAGGGAGGAGACAGAAACCTCAGGGACGGCACAAGGCTCCAGAGCTTTCCCCTCTTGCCCCCGTTGTGGGGTCCCTTGCTGCTCAGAGCCTCCTTCATCCCCACTGATACTCAGCCCCGGGTCAGCCATCTCTGCCTGACTTACTTCACACTCCTGTCTGCTGCTCATTAGAATCTGAGAGCAGTGTGGAGGCACCCATCTGTGGCCACAGGGCTAAGGACGATGGCCCTGAGCTCCCATCTCACCTGCTCAGCCAAGACCGCCCTTGCATCTCCCTGGACTCCAGGCAGCTGGACAGGGGTCTGAACACAAGAGGGCGCCCCTACTCTATGTCAGAATTGGGATCAGACGTGTATGTGTGGTTCTATTCATGTACTCTTTATTCTACTCTGTTGATCTATGACCATTTTATGCCAACGGCACACTACTTTTTATTACTACAAGTTTGTAGTAAATCTTGAAATTACCCCATATGCATCCTCCAAATTTCTTCTTTTTATAAATTATTTTGGCTATTGGAAATTATTTGTATTTCCATAGAAATGATAGATTCAGCTTGCCAGTTTATTTAAATATTTCTTTTAAAGCTCATCAGTGTTTTAATTGATATGTCACTTAATAGCTCAATTTTGGAGAATTGGAGATTCCACTTCTTGAATACATTATTTCTCTGTTAATTTTGATCTTCTTTATTTTCTGTCAGTAGTGCATGTAGATCTTTTTGTAGAAATCATGCTCACTTTAAAAAAATTGATGCCTAGGACTTCATGACTAAAACACCAAAAGCATTGGCAACAAAAGCCAAAATAGACAAATGAGACCTAATAAAACCCCAGAGCTTCTGCATAGCAAAAGAAACCATCATTAGAGTGAATCGGCAACCAACAGAATGGGAAAAAATTTTTGCAATCTACCTGTCTGACAAAGGGCTAATATCCAGAATCTACAAAGAACTAAAACAGATTTACAAGAAAAAAACAAACAACCCCATTCAAAAGTGGGCGAAGGATATGAATAGACACTTTTCAAAAGAAGATATATATGAGGCCAACAAACATATGAAAAAATGCTCATCATCACAGGTCATTAGAGAAATGCAAATCAAAACTGCATTGAGATAACATCTCACGCCAGTTAGAATGGTGATCATTAAAAAATCTGGAGACAACAGATGCTGGAGAGGATGTGGAGAAGTAGGAACACTTTTACACTGTTGGTGGGAGTGTAAATTAGTTCAACCATTATGGAAGACAGTGTGGCGATTCCTCAAGGACCTAGAAATAGAAATTCCATTTGACCTAGCAATCCTATTACTGGGTATATTTCCAAAGGATTATAAATCTATCTATTATAAGGACATATGCACACGTATGTTCATTGTGGCACTGTTTACAATAGCAAAGACTTGGAACCAACCCAAATGCCCATCGATGATAGACTGGACAGGGAAAATGTGGCACATATACACCATGGAATACTATGTGGCCATAAAAAATGATGAGTTTGTGTCCTTTGTAGGGACATGGATGAACCTGGAAACCATCATCCTCAGCAAATTGATGCAAGAACAGAAAATCAAACACCACATGTTCTCACTCATAAGTGAGTGTTGAACAATGAGAACACATGGACACAGGGAGGGGAGCATCACACACTGAGGTCTGGGGGTGGGGGAACTGGGGGAGGGTCAGCAGGGGGCATGTGGGGAGTTGGGGAGGGATAACATGAGGAGAAATGCCAGATATAGGTGATGGGGAGGAAGGAAGCAAACCACATTGCCACGTATGTATCTATGCAACAATCCTGCATGTTCTTCACATGTACCCCCAAACCTAAAATGCAATAAAATATACATTAAAAGAAAAAAATTGATGCCTGAACATGGTATTATTTTAATCATTGTTTTATAGGTGGATTTAAAATTGTTTCATCATTCTGGTTTTACAGTACTTGTAGATACTTCCCTTTTGTACAGGAGTTGTATCCTACAATTTTGATAAATTCACTTATTAGTTCTAGAAGTTTTATTTGCCTTGAGATTTTCCACTTACATAATAGTGTCACCTGCAAACTAGGACACTCTACTTCTCTTTCATTTGTAAGTCTTTCTTTTGTTTTTCCTGGCTTAATGCTCTGGTCAGGACCTTCAAGACAACATCTTTGCCATTTTAATGTTTTTAGGTAGAGAATAATCAATTTTCATAATAAAATATGATGTAAGTGGTAGGTTTCACATAGAAGCCATTTATCAAATTGAAGAACTTGCCAATTATTTCTATTTACTGACAAATTTTGTCACAAATGAGTGTTGCATTCTATTTTTTATTAATTTATTTTTTAACTTTTAGGTTCAGCGATACGTGTGCAGGCTTGTTCTCTATTTAAAGTGAATGTCATGGGGCTTTGGTGTACAGATTATTTCACCATGCAGGTTATAAGCATGGTACATGATAGGAAGTTTTTAAATCCTCCCTTTTCTCCCCTCCTCCACCCTTGAGTAGGCCTTGGTGTCTAGTGTTCCCTTCTGAGTCCATGTGTACTCACTACTGAGCTCCCACTTATCAGTGAGAACATGTGGTGTTTGGTTTTCTGTTCCTGTGTTAGTTCTCGGATAATGGCCTCTAGTTCCATCCATATTGCTGCAAAGGACATGACCTTGTTCTTTTTTATGTCTGTGTAGTATTCTATGGTGTAGATGTGCCACATTTTCCTTACGCAGACTACCATTGTTGGGCATTTAGGTTGATTCCTTGACTTTGCAATTCTGAATACTGCTGCAGTGGACATGTGTCTTTAAGGTAGAATGATTTATATTCCTTTGGGAATATACCCAATAAACGGATTGCTGGGTCAAATGTTAGGTCTGAGTTCTTTGAAAAATTGCCAAATTGCTTCCCATAATGGCAGAACTAATTGATTTACATTCCCACTAGCAGTGTATAAGTGTTCCCTTGCCAGCATCTGTAATTTTTGACTTTTTAATAATAGCCATTCTGACTGGTGTGAAATAGTATCTGATTGTGGTTTGGATTTATATTTCTCTAATTATTAGTGATGTCAATCATATTTTCATACGCTTGTTGACTGCGTGTTGAATCTTTTCAACACACAAGACTTCTTTTGAAAAGTGTCTGTTCATGTTCTTTGCCCACTTTTTAATGGGGTTGTTTGTTTTCTGCTTGTTCATTTGTTAAAATTCTTCCTATATTCTGGATATTAGACCTTTGTCTAAGGCACAGTTTGCCATATTTTCTTCCCTTCTGTAGGCTGACTCTTTACTCTGTTGATAGTTTATTTTGCTGTGAAAATGCTCTTCAATTGGCATCTTCATTTGATACATTTTATAAATGTTTAAAAAAATTTTTTTAACCTTTTATTTTAGTTTTGGGGTACATGCCAGCAGCTGAGGCAGCACAGTGGGATGCAGGTGCATTGGCTCCTGTGGGGTACCACCAGGAGTGGGGCTGTGGTGTCTCTGTGCAATGCTCACACCAGCAGTGGTGGGGGTGGGGTGAGGGAGGAGTTGCTGGCGTCTGTTGTCGCACTTCCACAGGCAGCTATGACAGCCAGAAAGATTGCTTGAGCCTGGGAGGTGGAGGCTGCAGGTAGCTATGATCCTGACATTGCACTCAGCCTTGGTGACAGCGTGAGACCTGTCTCAAAAAAAATTTTTTTTTTTTTGAGATGGAGTCTCACTTTTTCGCCCAGGCTGGAGTGCAGTGGCACGATCTTGGCTCACTGCAACCTCAGCCTCCTGGGTTCAAGAGATTCTCCTGCCTCAGCCTACTGAGTAGTTGTGATTACAGGTGCCCACCACCAAGCCAAGCTAATTTTTTATTTTTAGTAAAGACGGGGTTTTGCCATGTTGGCCAGGCTGGTCCGAAACTCCTGACTTCAAGGTATCTGTCCACCAGGGCCACCCAAAGTGCTGGGAGCCACTGCATGCAGCTGGCTTTTTATTATATTAATTGAGTGAGTTTTGTTATTTAATTTGCAGGTGTTAAACCAAACTTACTTCTCCATAAAAAAACAATCTGGCATGACATATTTTTCTTTTTATGTTTATTTGAATTTAACAACTTTTTGAATAGAATTTTGGGTTTGGGTTCAAGAGAAATAGTTGTTTGTGGTTCTGTTTTCTTGTGATTTTGTTGTCAGCTTTCTTTCTTTTTTTTTTCTTTCTTTCTCTCTCCCTCCCTCCCTCCCTTTCTCTCTCTCTCTCTCTCTCTCTTTCCTTCCTTCCTTCCTTCCTTCCTTCCTTCCTTCCTTCCTTCCTTCCTTCCTTCCTTCACCTGAGTAATACTGGCCTCATAAATTGAGCTGAAAATGGTTGCCTTCTTTAATTTCTAAAAGAGTGTGTGTAAAATTGATGTTATTTCTCAGTTATATGTTCCATGCAATTCATCAGTGAAGCCTTCTGGACCTGGAGTTTCCTCTATGGGAAGAATTTCAATTACAAATTCAATTTCTGCAATTTATCTATGGCTGGCCACATTTTCTATTTCTTCTTGGGTCAGTTTTCATGAAAGCAGTCAGATGACCACCTACTGAAGCTACCTCATTGTCTCAGGTAAATACTTGGGGTTCGTCATCTTGCACCAAGAAGATTAAGGACACTGACACACAAGGAGTGAGTTTAGGAGCAGAGATTTAATAGACAAAAGAAAGACAAAGGGGAACAGCTCTCTCTCTTGCAAGAGAGAGGGGCACCTGATAGGGAATTCCAGCCCAGAATAAGAGTGCCCCAGATTTTGTAGGCAGGCTTGAGGAGATGGTGTCTGATTTATGCAGGGCCCACATGTTGGTTGGATCAGGCGTGACTTGTGACTTGCATCTGAAGTGAGGACAGTCTCATGGGACTGAGCCCTTGAACCTGTGGAGTCTGAGGCAAACTCCAGGGAGTTAGTGTCAGAATTGAGTCAAATTCTAGGACTCTCAACTGCTGTTGGAGATTCAGAAAATTATTGTGGTGGAGGAAAACTGTATCACCATCCCAAAGAGAGAAACTTGCATTCAGAGTAAGCAAGTAAACCTCTACCTTCTTCAGTTCCAGAGGAAAAGGTAAAAAACGTAACGTTTTGTTTCATGACCCTAATCTGCTAAACACAGGTTGCTAGCAGCTGTTCATTGTCCAGACATGGAGTGGTCCTACCTCTAACCTAGAAGTTAGGATTTTCTTTTAGGCCTCTGAGGGGGTCATGTAAAAACTAATAAATGGTAGAGATTCTTTCCCAAGAAATATTTCCACACAAGAAAATATAGATATTAATATAAAACATCAATGTGCACCCAGGTCCTCTGAGATCTTACAAACCTGGGTGTTTTAAATCTTAGTAAGAGACAACGTCTGGGGAAGATGTGTGAATAATCATTTCACCATCACAC